>JAQJVL010006368.1:0-29522 GCA_035578905.1 Stictocephala bisonia | reverse complement strand
TGATGCCCATCGCTCGACTTGGTTTGAGCCATCCCCCGGTTGGCACGCTTTCCAGCTTTGGTGGGGGGGGATGGGTCTCAACATAAACATAAACATTAGATAAATACAATCATCTGATTATAAGAACACATGCTAATAAATATTAAGTATTCAGAGATATAACAGAAGCCTATTGAAATAATTTGATTTTATAGTTAAAAATAGTATTAATTAGATCTGTTTCCGGATTTCCACAAAATCCGGAACTACGAAAATTAATTATTATGGACAAATGCTACAAAAAGGAAGATATTTAAGCCATCACACGTTACTGTTTTTTTAAGTACAAGTAATATATTAAAAATTTATTAAAATGTACAAATTAAATATATTTCACAACAAAAATTTTATTTTATCTAACAGTTTGAGAAAGCTTTATGTTGCGACAATCAGTAACTTATATACTGTAGATCCCTTCTTTGGACCTAATAATTAATTTTTTATGTGTTTTATGTGTTTTTTTTTATGTCATAAATCTGTCTTGAGACGTTACTTAAACTGCACACTTAATACTGACAGCTGTATTAATGTGTAATATATTATATAATATAGATAATATTATATACTATATTAATATTTAAAATGTAAATATCCGGTAAAATACTTAGGATTAATACTTACATTTGTTATTGAAGAAAATTAATATTTTATATTTTAAGATGTAAAAAAATTTAATGTAATTTTAAAGATTTTTGGTGTTGATAGCTTAGGTCAAACTGTGAATAACTGACACAGGTAAATAGTGCATGCTATATTGTACATTTCTGTATTCAACACAACCTTTAAACAATCCATGAGGATATTTAATATTAATGGCGCTACGTTGTACCCTGGGTCGATTCAAGGTACTTCTTTTCTTATAAAAAATGTTTTTCATTAATTTTATAAGCTGTCTGTAGCTATGTATAAGGCAACCCATTAACGAATAACTTAGCCCGTGTTATATTTGAAATAAATCTATATGTTTTGTTTTTTAACCTAAAATAGATGTACTTTTCAACAATCCATGGTAAAGGACATACACCAAGGTACATCATATACTTGTACCTTGGTTCACCTTGCAGACTTCTTTAAAAAAACAAACATTAATGTATCAGAAGTGTACCTGTGACATAAAGGTCAAAAATTCTATTTATACATTAAATAGCACAGATTCGATTGTATTGATCAAAATTAATGATTGATTAAATATTCTTTAAATAAAAATTTAAAAACGAAGAAATGAACCAAGGTACAACACCTTCGACTAGTGACGGAAAACTAATTTTGACGTCATCCTAGAAAAAATGAAAACGTAAAAAAGCTGGTAACAAAACCGATTGAAAATTTAAATCTAGGAGAAATTAGGTGTCATTTGTATGAATACTTGATGAAGTCAATTCCCTGTTTTAAAAAAGAAATACTTGGTTTACCGAAGTAGATCACCGAAACTATACATGATGAGTTTACATTGTCGTGTATAAATAAACTTAAGTGACATCTCTTTGGGATGTAAATGTTACCAATACATAATATGCTAGTTAATTACTTTTTAATATCATGAGTGACTTATATTTTTAATACATTAATTTTTTAAGAATTTTGTATTCGGTATATTTGCTAAAAAGGTACATTTGTTTTAAATTTTACATCATATGTAATTTTCATTTCATTCCGGTTTATAAACGATTTTCCTTTATTGTACAACTCAAACTAACAGTTTTTATATGTTAAAATTGTCCGATTGACTTCACTTTTTGACATTTATAATCAGTAAAATCAGCATTTCCCAGTTAAACGTTAAATAGTTCCAAATTCGCACTAAAAAAATAAGTTTGTACCTTCCTATATTCTTCCCAATTGTGTGTCACCATTACGGACTTAAGCAGGTCGTGTAGACAGTAGCACGAGCCGAGCCAGGCTCATGTTTTGCCGAGCCCATACCCTTTGATGTTTCGTGTTTTACCGACAACTTGCGGGAACTGACACGGGATGACTTGGTCTGGTACGAACCACTTCGAGCTAGCTCGCCAAATCGCGAACTTACTGTCCAAACGACGCGGGATTCGCCTAGTCGGTGATAACCTTGATCAGCGACTCGCCGAGTCTCACGTCGTGTAGTATATGGCTTTGATTAGTATCCTTGATTATATACGCACCTAGATGAGCAACGCGGTACGGCTTTGCGTGATCAGCCAGCGCTAGCGATCTCTAGCGGAACGTGTTTGGACTATGGCAGAATTGGTCTATGCGCAATGCTGCTTCGAGTAGGCAACAGCTGAAATTGGCTGTATTCGGGCTCATTACCGACCGCGCTAGCGCTGCGCCTGTCGTAATGAATGTGGAATATGATCGACTGTTTGAAGTCAAGGAAAAGTAATGGTTGACTTACGTCACGCGTTGTAATCGTTTTTATTTATTACGCTTCATCCGTGATATTTGATTACTTGTTACAATAAAATACACATGAATAGAGAAGTATTATGAATAGTAACATATATATCATAGATATAAAATTGGTTTTGAAATTTACCTATTTTATACAGTGTAGTATTTTAACTGTAAACATTTTTATTTTAAAATAGGTGCAATATTTATAGAGTCTGTTTGGTTGCTGCCAAAACCATACGATATATTCACTGTGAAATGATCAAAGTTTTATGTAACTTAAATAAACAAAGCAAAGCTAAATAATTCAGCAAATGATACTTAGAATTGTATTATAATGTAAAAAGAATTTCCTCGATTTTATATTTACAGACCTGAACATTAAATCATTTAATTAATTACTACAAATCATCCTTCTAAGATACATTGGTGAAATAGTCTCAGTACTGTATTAATAAATTACTAACTTTTTAGCCCCTTGCCTTGACAGCGCATAACAAAAATATGGACGTTTATAACACTCAGCATCCTATAAAAGGCAATAATTGATTTAGAATACTCTTCGTTTCTATCTTTGTTTTCATGGAATATGGCCGTAAATTATAATACTGTACCCCCACCCCTGAGTTCCAATTTATTGCTCGGTATGAGAGTAATTATCGATTCTAATTAGTTGGTCTACCACACAAAAAAACAATATAATTGACTTACTTGTTTACATATAAGTAATTTATTTACATTTCCATAGTGTGACGAAAAAATGGAAATTCGTTTGTTGCTTTCAAATGTAAATATTAAATCGTAGAAATTATTATTTATTTGTAAGGATAGTATATTTTGACAATCTGATCACGTGATGTAAGATAAGGAAAGTCGACGCCCTGGTAATTTGTTATTTCCGCCCCAGGATAGGAAGTTCAAGGTCACACACAGGGCTCGCAAACTGAGTTGAGTTGACTGCCCGAGCACTACCGCATCTCGAGCTCTGATCAATAATTTGATTCAAACGTTCAAAGATGAATTGAAGAAATTACTAAAATTTTTATAATTTATGTGTTTAGTATATACCTTGATTTTGTTACTTATAGATGAGCTCCACACCCTCCCCCCTCCATTGTAGACGCGAACTAATACAGGCTCTTATGGAAGAATATTACAAAGTAAATTTAATTTATTCATAAGAAAATGGTTTACAAAAATACATATGTACAATAAACAAAAAATTATTGGCCTAACGGATTGTGCATGGTGGGATTACGCGTGCAGTGATGCCTTTTGCGTCTGTCTGATTATCTTACATTGTTGTTTGTGTACTTTTTACTGAATTATGGCACTTTTGAACTTTCCAGATTCCCGTCTATCTACTTTTTATTATTTTCTCAAAGAATTTATTGTTTATGCTAGAGAGCTAAAAACCTTTTATTTTGACAACTTTTTGCCAACTTTACCGATTAAATACTAATTATTATATTTCATTACAATTAAAATTTGAAAAATATAAGGACTTAAATAGCTCTTAACGAATTTAATGAGACCGAAATAGCTACAATTGGCTAAGAACAGAGCTTACAAATAAGGAGATTCAACCCCTTTTCAGGGCGCGACAACCAATTGTGATGTCAATATATCTGCCTGGTTATTTATTTATATTTTAAACAATGACAATAAAAACAACTATGCAATCACTTAATAATTCAACGACAATATTCGACATAAGAGCCAAATTTATGAAACTGTGTACCGTACTTGCAGCCGAGGAATGGTAAGATGATATAAAAAAATCTGTCTATCGCTGACTAAAATCGCTTTTTAAAATTTCAATAACAGCTCCAGTTTTATTTTGGCAGTAGTTTGAATATTGGGTAACTTCAATAACCTATAAAATCGAAATGAAGGAGAATTCGGAAATTTTAAAAAGCGATTTGAGTCAAAAATGTCTTTATCTTTAAATATATACGTCATTTATAATTTTCCAACAGTAAATAAAGTCATTATCTTGGACCGCGCAAAGCAGTTTTTACGCTTCTCAGCGCGGGGGTTTAGAGCCCTCTTAACGACGCCGACATCACCTTTGACATCTACTTCTACTATGCCACTGACGACATCAACAACAACGACAAGTACTCTATCTGCCACCTTTTCACCCAGCTGTTCAACTACTACAGGTATGATGGCAACACCAGCGCATCACTTTACAGACATTAATAGTTTGACAGCGCAACCTTCAACTTCATTTTCTACACCACCTGAATCAATGGAAACATGTAGTACGCCACCGCACCCCAAAATCAATAAGATTACGACCCGTCAGTCAACGCCGTATGAATTGAATACTGATGACACACCCCGTAAAGTCAAACTTAAAAAGGCTCTGACAAAATACAAATTGTATCAGCACAGAACTACAATGAGGTTGAGAAGATTGCAGCACCGAAAAGAAAAAAATAATAAAGAAAAACTATGTTCTACTAACAAACATTCAGCTTACTTTTACTTACTAGTTTTATATTTTTGTGCACTTTTTAAAATGAAATAAATGTTATTGATAAACCTATTTAGTGATAAAAAAAGTATTTTTTTACGAATTTTGTGATGATTTATTAAAATTTGCTGTCTTAGAGGTTTAGAAGGTTAAGTTTAAAATCTATCATTTTAAATTGAACCTTATTGGAGTTAAGGCAAATTAAATTAGTAAACAAGTAATTTGTATTCATTCGAAATACATAATGGGTGCACAAATTGCACATACTGAGGCCCTTAGATATTTAATTTAATGTGACAAATAATTAGGTTTACAAAGTGGAGAGAAATAAATTTTAATATGCAATCATCGAGTATAAGATGATTTGTTTATTACTTATACAGTACAAGTAAACGTCACACAACACAAATTTATTACAATATAAGCACAAAATGCACAAATATACTACAATACAAGCACAAAATGCACAAATATTATGGTGATCGATTTCGGTGAACCACGCTCACCTTCCTCAGACCAGAGGGATTCACAAAAGAATCACAGAAGAATTGATTCTTTTGTGAATCCCTCTGGTCTGAGGAAGGTGAGCGTGGTTCACCGAAATCGATCACCATAATATTTGTGCATTTTGTGCTTGTATTGTAGTATATTTGTGCATTTTGTGCTTATATTGTAATAAATTTGTGTTGTGTGACGTTTACTTGTACTGTATATGTACCAACACGTATTATGCTAATTAAAAAACTATTTATTACTTATACAAAGTCTAGAAACTGACTTTATTACTTAAATTTATAATAATTATCAGTGTCAACTTTACACTTCGGTTGACGACAAGGAGTTTGAGAGGAAATGTATAATGTGACAGGCGTGGCAAGGGGCTTTGATACTAAAACCACGAAAACTACTGACGACGTAACAATTAATTTGATTTACTGAAATACGAATGTCTACTGAAGGAACACGGCGCGCGACCGTGCAGCCATCTAGGGGCGACGCATAGTACTTCTCACGAGTGCAGCCAACCAGAGCTCCTAGCGGCGCGTTAATATACTACGTCGGCATTCGATATGGTTTTCAATCACTCAGAAATGCATTGGGTTGCTCATCTACGTGCGTATATATAATCAAGGGTTTTACTGAACTTTATAAGAGCTATATAATTTAAAAAATATGTATTTTCTTAATGACAATAATTATGAAATCAAACAATTCTCGAATGCCAAAATATCATTAACACTGTTCCTAGCATCCACTATTCTCAAATTTTTCTCCGGGGTTACCTCTCAACCCCCCAGACTGAGGGGTATTCCATAGCCCCCAGACCCCTCGGCTGGGCTTGCTACCCCAGTTAGAAAGTTGAAATGACGCCGCTGTACGTACCTTTACAACATATATCTTTGAAATCTGATGTATATATCCCTAATATAAATACATCTGTATCTGGGCTATGGATTACTAGATTTACTACATTTAAAAGAAAGCCTATTTTTACATGGAGAAATTCTTGTGTCTGCTGCTGTTTGGTGAATTCACCTTTATACAGTCTGCAAATAAAAACTTTGTAAACTGAGACTGTTAATAGGTAGATCATTTATATAGAGAATGAATAGTTGAGCCCAATATGAAACCTTGCAGTACACCATGAGCTACATGAAGGACCGATGAAAAACTACCATTCATATAAATAGCCTGTTGCCCTTTATTTAGATAAGGCTTAAAAAAGTTAATGGTTGAAACTTCATAAAAGTTAATTTATCGAGTAAAAAACCGAGATCCACTGTTTCAAAGGCCTTGGACATATCAAAAGACCTGAAGACCACATTACTTTGATCTTCCAATCCCTCATAAGTCTTCAAGCAAAGATAGAACTGCATTGGTTGTACTATGATTGGTCCTGAAACCAAATAGTCTTTCAGAGAAAAGAGAATTATCCTCAAGAAAATTAATAATCTGCCTATAGACAAGTTTTTCAAAGACCTAGACAGGAATTATGGAAATTGGCTTGTAGTTACAAAAGTGATCTTTAGGCCCATTTTTATGAATAGGTATAACCTTGCTCATCTTAAAAATGTCTGGATAAATACATTGATCTATACACTGATTAAAAAGATACAATAAAACTTCATATATGTTCTTGGCAAACATTTTTAAAATGGTGGAGTTTAAACCATAGAAATCAAGACAAATACTGTTACTCAAACTATCAATTGTTATGAATACTTCCTCGACTGAGACCTCTTGAAAAGTAAAAGCAGGCTTATTTGCAAATATGTTTTCATCACACATTTTTTGCATGTAATATCTATCTTATTACGTAAAACAAGCCACGTCCGGACAAACCTTTTTTTAACCATTTCGCACATGTGACATCATGGGATATGCGCGTGATCCCTACTGTCTTCTTTTGTAGGTACCGTAGTTTTCGTGTGTGTTGCTATTGTTACTTAGCAGTATAATGTTATTTATTTTGCATTTTGTAGAATAAGGTTAACAAAAGCCCAAAATTAAGTTACACAAATTAATTAAGTTGTATTAGTATACACCCAAGTGGGGCATCAAATTAAAGGTATTCTTCTCTTACTTACTAATATTCCATCATATTTTAGAAAAGACTATGAGCTCCACTGCCCCAAAAACCAAAATTCATAGTCATACTGCTTTAAGAATCCTGGCGAGGCCGTAGGCCGATCTTCCTTACGAGGTGATATGTCGAGTGGCACTGTAGCAGTGCCTCGGTGAGACCACAGGCTGAATTTTCCACCACGAGGCTGAGTTCTAGTAGAGTGTTTTGTCGAGGCTATAGGCCGAGTTCCAGAAAGAGGCTAAAGGTAAACCCAGAAAACCTCCTAAATGAAATTTATTAATAACCTACAAGGTAGAGCAACAATAAACAATCCTTAGAAACCTCTGGGGATATGGATGCTACCTCTTCAGTTTGTAAAGTTCAACTGAGAGAAGCTCGGTCTCCTGGTACTAGTCCTTTAAACTAACAGGAATATTTTCTCTAATATTTTCAATACAGTCAACAAAGTATTCATTAAAAGAATTAGGTGACAAATTAACTGGAATAGACAAAGACCTACTATTTCATTTCTCATTTTGTTTAATTAAGCTCCAAATAGTTTTAGTTTTATTATTACAATTAATTACTGATAGTGTCATTATTAAAAAGTAACTTAGTTTTGATTATTTCATTCATGTAACACTTTTTTGCTTGCTTATACTTATCAAATATCTGTCTATTGAGATTAACAGAATTTTTAATTATGAAATAAAGTTTATCTAGCTCCAGTTTCATAGTAGCCAGACTTTCATGGTACCATTTAGTATTTGACTTTTTATTCCTATAAGTGTTAGTTTTCAGAGGAGTTGCACAATCTACACTGCCGAGTAAATAATTAAAAAATAACCTGAACTTGCTGTTAACATCAAAATTACAATCATACATTTCTAGCCTGTAGATTTTATTTAATAAATGTAACAAAACTGATGAATTTGAGTGATTTACAGGTCTAGTTATGTTCTTATTTAAGACAGATTGCTTAGTTGGATTTAAAATTTCTATAGAAGTTTTAAAAAGAATAGGGTTACGATCAAGACACTCTAGCATGTAGAACACTTGTATTCCACCTATCGGGGTGAATTGAAGTAACAACATTATCAATGCAAGTGCCAGCAGAGTCATTGGTTATTAAGCTAAGTCATGTAGTCTCAAAAACAGTGAGATTTAAGTCAAAACTATCAATTAAATTTTTAAGATCAAGTGAATTATTGGTGCTGCTCAAGAAATCAACATTATAAACACCAGCTACAATAATATTTAAGCCTTCATAATGTAAAATTTTAAGAACCTCAGATAATTTGTCAAAGGAAGACAAGAAGCTACTTGTGGGTGAACGATAAAAAGATAAAATTACAGTTTTATATTCTGGAATAAAAGCTGTTGACATTTCAAAAACTAGTTCTTCAGCAACTACTGGAAGTTTGTCATATTTAAAATATTGGATAGAGCAAGAGGCACCCCGAAAGGCGAAGAACCCGGCCGGAATACTACTAGCCTTTTGCGTTCGCTCGGTCAAAAGACTGTCCTAAAAACATTAGCCGCGCACAGTGCAGTATACATAAACAGGAAGTTTGGAAATTCTGTAGCCAAACATTGGGATTTTGTTCAAGACATGAAAATAAACAAAACTTGTTATTAAACAGTATGGTCTATCTTGTTTCCTTAACCGTGCCTCTGTATGTTAGTACAGTAATTTTTATAAAAAAAAAAATCTCAGGAACTTAATGCTGCAAGTCTTAAGATTTGCTTACTTACTAAAGCTAATAACACGTAAATGGCCAATTATTTGAAATTATTGATGTGAAATCGTTCGAAAAATATTTATCTTACGTTTTAAATTCAAACAAAAATCATGAACAAAAACCACTGACTGTAAAATATTATGAAGTATTTTTATGTTTTTTCGATGTGTTAGCATGATAACTGTTTACACAGTTATATAATTTAATATTCCACTGTTATTTTATAAACACAGAGGAACTTAAACTAGGCCTACTAATAAATAGTTTATAGGAAAAGTGTTTCTTTAAATTAAATTGCTTACAGTTACTCCGCGGGAAGCTCATTAACTCCACAAACGACATCGTCGTCTTCCTCTGAATCAGGAGATGTGTCAATATGAAGTCTTATGATGAACTGTTCCATGCCAATATCCCACATATGCTCTTCTTCAATGTATTTTTTCTCCTGGTCCGTAACGTGGCGACATACTTTGGCCCACTGTTCCTCAGAAATGTCATTGAAGGCCTCAGCGACTAGGTGAATAATGTCATTAATTTTTAATGTATTATTTTTCTCAGCTATCCTTCACGGCAGCTCATATTTTTTTCAATTGCGTTAAGTTCCGGGTGATATAGGAGCAAACGCAAAACACTGTGGGCATGTTCTGCCAATAGATCATCGACTTTGTATTGCTTCTCTTCTCCCTTTCGAACTCTTATAATTTCATAAAGTTCTGGTTTTGTTAATTTAAGGTCAAAGTTGATGTTCCGTTCATTTAACCAGTTAATCATTTCTGATTTAACAGTATTTATTGTAGGCTGTCTGACACTTACTGTATTATGGTACGGCATTGTCCAATACAAGAACTGATCTGGGAGGTAGGTTGGGGATAAGCTTTTCCTTAAGTCATTTCATATAGTTCTCGCTGTTCATCTCGTCATGGTAGTAACCGGTTTTTAATCCATATTTCCACATCAATAAACAATTTTGAATAAATCCTTTATTCCAATCTGCATGGAGAATAATTAATCTGCATCCATTTGATACTGTTTTAAAAATAATAATATTAATATTAATTTTGAATGTAGTATTTTTCTCAGCTACTTTTCCCTTCACGACAGCCCATATTTTTTTCAATTGCGTTAAGTTCCGGGTGATATGGGAGCAAACGCAAAACACTGTGGCCATGTTCTGCCAATAGATCGTAAACTTTGTATTGCTTCTCTTCTCCCTTTCGAACTCTTATAATTTCATTTGATTCAACTTGATGTTTTTGTATTGTGAAACTGACATCATCCCCAGTAGACAATAAGTGGCAGAGCAAGACTCAGGTCTCTATAGTATCACGGAAAATGAAGGCGCTACCTTTTAATTAATTAATTATATATTTAAAAATGAAGGCGCTACCTGCAATACAGTATTGAAATGCGGGACTTGCCTACTAAAACATTAAGGCGCTTTTTATTTATTAATAAATACACTGTTAGCATACCTATTTAAATTAATTTTTTATTTAATTTTTATCAACTTATTAATAAATACACTGTTAACCTAGCTTTATTATATAACATACACTGTTAGCCTACCTATTTAATTAATTTTTTATTTAATTTATATCATTTTTTGTAATAAATACACTCTTAACCTAACTTTTTCCATGTTATACTATATAAAATGCACTTTTTTGTCCAATATTTTCCATGTACGTACTTAACACTCTAGGCAACCCGCAATACACGTTTTATTTAAAAATCAAGGGGCAGCTATTATTTATATTAATTATTTACTTCTTTTTTATTTTTATTTAATACACCGTTACTCCCCATATACTTATCTATCTAATCACAGTTGTGTACGTACTTAACACTCTAGGCAACCCGCAATACACGTTTTATTTAAAAATTAAGGGGCAGCTATTATTTATATTAATTATTTACTTCTTTTTTATTTTTATTTAATTGTTACATACGAGGCCTACTGGTGTACGGCGACCGAGCTTTATCGCTGTTATCACATCACTTGACCTCTAAGGTTAGCATGTGGTTGATATGCACGTGGAGCGTCCATGCGGTGCTGATTAATGTAACACTGACCTCAAAGGTCAACCCGAGGCTGTTATCACATCTGCTTCCGTTACCACAAGCATTGTTTTACATCTCGTGTCTTGCACAATCTCTTTTAACGTAATCGGAGTTTCATGTCTGGACAGGCACGTGACCTAATTGCCCCAACAGTACTACACAGGATGACGTAATCGGAGTTTCAGTCTGGACAGGCGCGTGACCTAATTGCCCCCTCCCTCATCCATCCCTATATAAACTACCAACACATTCAATCTTTCTCACTTCTGCTCTTGCGCTCGTACTGATCAGACGTGTCCTCACTTTGCTCCTACTCGTTATTAAATACAATTATCTTGTAACTTATATTTTGACCTTTGTTCTTTGTACGGTATTTTGAATTTGTTTCACCCCCTCCCCCCCTCATCCATCCCTATATAAACGACCAACACAATCAATCTTTATCACCTCTGTTCTTGTACTCGTACTGATCAGACTTATCCTCACTTTGCTCCTACTCACATAATTCTTGTAATTTTGGACACCGTTCTCTGTACGGTATTTTGAATTTGTGCCCTTTGTTTTACTTTAATTTAAAGTAAATTTAATTACCAAAGATGGAATCCTTTGCCATTAATGATAACCTAGTCACCATTTCCCGTCAATTTGACACTTCCGACCCTGATCTCCTTAACGTACTTTCCGATCATAAAAATAAAATCATGGTCGAAATAAATAAACACCTAAACAGGCTCGGGGGAGTAAAATGGTACATCGCGGTCCAAATTAAATTCACAAAAATTGTTAACAACGAAGAAATCTCAACTACTCCATTCTTTCACGGCAAAACTCGTCCTTTGTTACCTTCCGATTCTCTAGATGTACAATACTCTGAGGCTACAGACAAAATTTTAGAAAGCGTGGCTAAGTGGGTAAGTCAAGGTAGTGGGTGGGTAATAGAAAATGTTTTACGACTCGATTTGTTTATTGTTAAATTTCAACCTTTGTACGCCTCTTCTTTCATACCCACCCCGAAAAAAATCTCTAACCCCATGCATGGAATTATAAATGTTAAAAATTACGATCAAAAATGTTTCCTGTACTCTGTACTTGCCCAATTGTACCCTGACCGAAATAGGCGAGTAAGCTATTATGAAATCTTAGAATCTAAATTAAACATGTCTGGGATTAGCTATCCTGTCAAAATTACCGATTTAGATAACTTTGAAAAAATGAACCCTGCTATCTCTGTAAATGTCTTTGGATTTGAAAACGACGAAATTTATCCTTTACGTATAACCAAAGAAAAATTTAGAGCTCACCATGTAAACTTGTTACTACTGACCACTGACACCACTACTCACTACTGTCTCATTACTAACATGTCCCGACTTTTAGCTCACTTGACCAAACACGACCCAGCTTCATACTACTGTGACTACTGCCTACACAGATTTTCCTCCCAACTACGACTTACTAACCACTTACCTTTGTGTTCACCACACGGTGCACAAAAGACTAGACTACCGACTGATGACGAAAAATACATGTACTTTAAAAATTACACTCTAACTCATAAAGTTCCCTTCACAATATACTGTGACTTTGAGTCCTTTGTTGTACCTATCCCTACAGCACTGAATGACCCTACTACTTCACACACTACCAACACTGCCCATCACGTCCCCTCTGGCTTTTGTTACGTAATCATTGACAGTAATGGCAAACCAGTAAAACAACCCAAAGTCTATAGTGGTCCCGACGTTGTAGATACTTTTCTAAATTGTTTGATTGATGAGTCTGAGGAACTCTTACCAATTATTAAAAAGAATATTCTTATTAATATGTCTCCACAAGACAAAATTATCTTCCAAAATGCTACCACCTGTCACCTTTGTCAAAAACCTTTACACGGAGACAAAGTGGCCAATCATAATCACCTAACGGGGCAGTTCTTGGGACCCGCCCACAATTCATGTAACTTAAATTATAAAGTTCCTAATCACATTCCAGTCTTTTTCCATAACCTCAGAGGTTATGACTGCCACCACTTGATCCAAGGGTTAGGTAAATTCAAAAAAGAAAAACTGTCATGTATCGCTACAACCAGTGAGCGGTACATTTCAGTCACCCTTGAATCTTTACGATTTTTGGACTCACTCCAATTTCTTAACGCTTCTTTGGACACACTCGTGTCCAACTTAGTTTCTGACGGGGCATCAAAATTCAAAATTTTAGGGCAGTGTATGACCAACACAGACTTACTCTTACGAAAAGGTGTATTTCCATATACATACATGACAGACGAATCAAAATTTAACGATACTGAACTGCCTCCCAAGGAGGCGTTCTTCAATGACCTGACCAAAACACCTATCACTGACGATGACTATGCACACGCACAGACTGTGTGGACAGCCTTTAATATGACTACTATGAAACAATATCACGACTTGTACCTACTGACTGACGTGTTATTACTGGCAGACGTGTTTGAAAATTTTAGGACGACCAGTATGACTTACTACGGTATTGACCCCTGTAACGTCTACTCTGCCCCCGGACTGGCATGGAATTCCATGCTAAAAATGACAGACATACGTCTTGAACTACTCACAGACATTGACCAACACCTGTTTGTCGAGTCTGGGATCCGGGGCGGTGTCTCCATGATACCCAACCGGTACGCCCAGGCCAACAACCCCTACTTACCACACTTTGACAACACAAAACCAACCAACTATCTCCTTTATCTTGACTGTAACAATTTGTACGGGACCAGTATGTCTGATAGACTCCCAGAGTCTGATTTCAAATGGATCGACCCCCAAAACATTGACTTTACAAAAGTACCCGACGACTCCGACATCGGTTACATTTTAGAAGTTGACTTACACTACCCAGACCACTTACACGACTTACATTCCGACTTCCCACTAGCCCCCGAACGAAAAATGGTGACATACGACATGCTTTCCCCCTACTGTAAGGACCTACTTCATGAACTCGACTACAAACCTCCAAAGACTGAAAAACTACTAACTACACTGTGTGACAAAACCAAGTACGTTGTACATTACCGCACTCTAAAACTATACTTACAACTTGGACTTGTACTGACCAAAATTCACAGAGCTCTAAGTTTTAAACAGTCCCCATGGTTAGCCCCATTTATTAACTTCAATACAGAGAAAAGAAAAGAAGCGAAAAATAACTTTGAAAAAGATTTTTTTAAATTAATGAACAACGCTACGTACGGGAAATCATTGGAAAATGTAAGATCTAGGATAGACTTTAAACTTGTAAATAACGAAAAACAATTGGTCAAATGGACAGCTAGTCCCAGACTTAAAACATTTTTTGCATACAATAAAGATATCGCGGGATTGGCTTTAAAAAAACAAACAATTTTCCTAAACAGACCCATTTATGTTGGATTTACAGTATTAGAAATTTCAAAATTAATAATGTACAACTTTCACTACAACTGGGCAATTACAAAGTATGGGAAAAACATAAAACTTTGTATGACTGACACAGACTCACTATTCTACAACGTATATACTCCCGACGTTTACACAGATATGAAAAACGAATTACACCTTTTTGACACGTCCGACTATCCACCTAGCCACCCATGCTACAGTGTAGAAAACAAAAAAGCGTTAGGAAAATTTAAAGACGAACTAAACTCAAATCCGGCTAGGGAAATAATTGGCTTGAGAGCGAAATGCTACTCCGTTCTAAATTCTAATCTAGAGGAAAAGAAGGTAGCCAAAGGCGTCCCCCGAGTCGCGATAAAAAAACAATTGAAACACGAAATGTACAAAGACTGTTTGCTTAATCATTTGACAAAAACAACATCCGCTCTAAACATCCGTAGTGAAAAACATAAAATTTACACACAACACATTTCAAAATTATCACTTTCCCCCTTTGACGACAAACGCTACATTTTGGAAAACGGCATAGATACTTTGGCCTACGGTCACCATTTAATTAACAAAAAACGAGCTTTAGAACACAACCATGATTACACAACTAAAAAACCAAAACTAAAATAAAAACGTACCTTACAAAAGCAAACTCATCTTGACGTAAGTCGTTTTAGCCCTACTCCATCCACTCCATGACTGTCCACCACTCCCTCCCCACCACATCCATCCTTATCGCACTAATGGCATCGATCCCACTACATCGGAACCTTTCTAAAATATTGGACAGTTTCTTTGTATATATGAAGATTTGTACATAACTTATCCGTAAATTTGTAATATTTGTAAATAACCGGGTCCTTTAGCAGTTTCAATGTACATGCAAAGTCTACGAGTAATACTTTGAGCAGTACCACACTGTTACAGGTTACTAACATGTCCGTAGAAACCCAATTTACGACATTGGATGGGCTCAACCCGTCCGTAGTGCAATATAAAAACCTCGTACTGGGCGGACCTTCTTCTTGATTACGGTAACTCCTACGCCAGGTAAGTAATGTTAAGTTAGTTTTAAGTAAACTCTTTTACCGTCAACTTTTAAAAAACAATCTGTAAAGTAAATTCTGTTATAATATGGACACTTTTGTAAGTTTACATAACTACAATTTATTAACGGATATCTCCAGCTCTGTGTGAATTTCTATACAATACCGTACCATCAAGGTGAGGGCGGCCCAAATTTAATAAAAAATCGCCCGACTGTTCTCTAAGGCAGCTGTAAAACGCGTAAGACCTGAGGCGGTCCTGCAGCTTGGGGCTGGGCTAATCCCCGTAAGACCTTGAGTCGCAGTCCGGGCCCTCGTAAGGTACGTGTATGATTGAATGTTACACTCTATGGCTGGACAGTATCCGTAGGTCCCGTGTGTGAGGGAGAGTAACCTACAAAAAAAGAAAAAACACAAAAACCTACTGTAAAAAAACAGAATCAAAAATAATAAAAACAAATTTATAAATAAAAACCCCTTTGTAAGTCTGTACGTCACATTGAAAGGCTTCTCTAAGTAAAGTGATGTCTTTACTTACAGAGGGACCCAAAAAATACAAAAAATAAATAAAAAAATTATAAAAAAAACAATAACTAAATAATACTGAGAGGTAGCATTTTGTTGGTTGGCTACCACCGTAGTGAGCGAGGTTGGGGCTCATTACACTAAAATACCCGTGGGGGATACCAGTCCTCTATCGGGCGCGTCCCATGGGAATTGGGCAATGCCCTTCAGTTTTGCCTTCAGCTTACTTGAGGGTAGTGAGGAATTAAATACTCACCGTGAAAAAAAACTGGTTAAATCAAAAACATTAATAAAATCTGTGAGAAAGATCATGGTATAGTACAGAATCAGGAAGTGATCTTAATAAGATATGGTAAAACTTTCTATAAAAAGAGTAAATTCCATCCAAAAGTAAGAAAAAATCAAAGATACATACAAATTTCAGAAAAAGAGTCATTTTACATAAAAAATGTGTTGAAAAATTTTTCAAATCAAGGAAGAACTACCAACATAGTACTCTCCAAACCCCTTAAAATTTAGTTAAAATGTCAATAAATAGGATTATTTGTGTACAAAATATGTTATAATTCCCTAAAAGCATTAAAATTCAGTGCCATAACAATGATATTTGTTCTAAACATTAAAAAACCTTTAAAATTATCTAATAGACTCTTTATAAACTTAGTTTGTGCTCAAAACAACACACAAAAGACCAAACACAAACTCTACATATAAGACTCTTGGTTGGCCACCCACCTACTCAACATACAACAACTCTGATAGATCATCCACCTAACCATTACATAAAACCTTTGATAGACCACCAACACACATGAACAACCTACCTACGTAACATCCAACACTCTTGACTTACCGCCCACCTACTCAACACACAGATAGACTACGTAACTAACCATTACATAAAACCTTAGATTGACACCCAACATTCATGGAAGACCTACCTACCAAATATACAACTTGATTAACCACCTACCTACCCATCACACATTTCTCTTGATAGACCAATCACCCTCCCCTAAAAAGACTTTTGTCAGACTATTTACTTAACATACAAGACTTACCACCTAATAGACAATCTACATAAGGCTTTAGTTATCATTCCACCTATCCAACACACATGTACAAGACACCTACCAAGCTCCATAACCCTACCTATCCATTAGTAAGACTCAAGATTTACCCAACACACAGTTATCTTTACAGACCAACTACCCTCTCAACACATAAGACTATTAGCAGACTCTACCTACTTAACATACAAGACTTACCACACACCTACTCAACACACAAAAGACCAACCACACACTCTACATATAAGACTCTTGGTTGGTCGCCCACCTACTCAACATACAACACCTCTGATACACCATTCCCTTGAACATTACATAAACCTGTGTTATTCCACCCAATCACCAAACACACATGACTCTTAATAGACCAATCCACCTACCTCTGCACACACGATTCCTTAGGATACACCCTACACCCACCACTCATCCTACAGACAAAACTCCTAGAGAACTACCCATCCACCATAAAAACACTATTTCTTCATATAATCATGTTTTAAAATAACATTATTACACTGTAAGATAGGTTTAATATAGCTAAAGACCTAAAGTGTTACCTAAAATTCTGTTTTCTCTAGAAATATGAGAAAAAGTTAGGTTAAAAAACAATGAACATAGAAAAAGTTAGGTTAAAAAACAATGAACATAGAAAAAGTTAGGTTAAAAAAATAAACACAGAAAAAGTTAGGTTAGCAAACATCAGAAAAGTAAGTCTAACAATCAACCAAAAGGTTGATTGCTATCCTTACTTTTCCGAAAAGTTGTTAAAATTAACATACACAAAAAATGTCCCATTTTTTGAGTTTGTTAATTTTAACTGAACTTTTCGGATGTTTGCTAACCTAACTTTTTCTGTGTTTATTTTTTTAACCTAACTTTTTCTATGTTCATTGTTTTTTAACCTAACTTTTTCTATGTTCATTGTTTTTTAACCTAACTTTTTCTCATATTTCTAGAGAAAACAGAATTTTAGGTAACACTTTAGGTCTTTAGCTATATTAAACCTATCTTACAGTGTAATAATGTTATTTTAAAACATGATTATATGAAGAAATAGTGTTTTTATGGTGGATGGGTAGTTCTCTAGGAGTTTTGTCTGTAGGATGAGTGGTGGGTGTAGGGTGTATCCTAAGGAATCGTGTGTGCAGAGGTAGGTGGATTGGTCTATTAAGAGTCATGTGTGTTTGGTGATTGGGTGGAATAACACAGGTTTATGTAATGTTCAAGGGAATGGTGTATCAGAGGTGTTGTATGTTGAGTAGGTGGGCGACCAACCAAGAGTCTTATATGTAGAGTGTGTGGTTGGTCTTTTGTGTGTTGAGTAGGTGTGTGGTAAGTCTTGTATGTTAAGTAGGTAGAGTCTGCTAATAGTCTTATGTGTTGAGAGGGTAGTTGGTCTGTAAAGATAACTGTGTGTTGGGTAAATCTTGAGTCTTACTAATGGATAGGTAGGGTTATGGAGCTTGGTAGGTGTCTTGTACATGTGTGTTGGATAGGTGGAATGATAACTAAAGCCTTATGTAGATTGTCTATTAGGTGGTAAGTCTTGTATGTTAAGTAAATAGTCTGACAAAAGTCTTTTTAGGGGAGGGTGATTGGTCTATCAAGAGAAATGTGTGATGGGTAGGTAGGTGGTTAATCAAGTTGTATATTTGGTAGGTAGGTCTTCCATGAATGTTGGGTGTCAATCTAAGGTTTTATGTAATGGTTAGTTACGTAGTCTATCTGTGTGTTGAGTAGGTGGGCGGTAAGTCAAGAGTGTTGGATGTTACGTAGGTAGGTTGTTCATGTGTGTTGGTGGTCTATCAAAGGTTTTATGTAATGGTTAGGTGGATGATCTATCAGAGTTGTTGTATGTTGAGTAGGTGGGTGGCCAACCAAGAGTCTTATATGTAGAGTTTGTGTTTGGTCTTTTGTGTGTTGTTTTGAGCACAAACTAAGTTTATAAAGAGTCTATTAGATAATTTTAAAGGTTTTTTAATGTTTAGAACAAATATCATTGTTATGGCACTGAATTTTAATGCTTTTAGGGAATTATAACATATTTTGTACACAAATAATCCTATTTATTGACATTTTAACTAAATTTTAAGGGGTTTGGAGAGTACTATGTTGGTAGTTCTTCCTTGATTTGAAAAATTTTTCAACACATTTTTTATGTAAAATGACTCTTTTTCTGAAATTTGTATGTATCTTTGATTTTTTCTTACTTTTGGATGGAATTTACTCTTTTTATAGAAAGTTTTACCATATCTTATTAAGATCACTTCCTGATTCTGTACTATACCATGATCTTTCTCACAGATTTTATTAATGTTTTTGATTTAACCAGTTTTTTTTCACGGTGAGTATTTAATTCCTCACTACCCTCAAGTAAGCTGAAGGCAAAACTGAAGGGCATTGCCCAATTCCCATGGGACGCGCCCGATAGAGGACTGGTATCCCCCACGGGTATTTTAGTGTAATGAGCCCCAACCTCGCTCACTACGGTGGTAGCCAACCAACAAAATGCTACCTCTCAGTATTATTTAGTTATTGTTTTTTTTATAATTTTTTTATTTATTTTTTGTATTTTTTGGGTCCCTCTGTAAGTAAAGACATCACTTTACTTAGAGAAGCCTTTCAATGTGACGTACAGACTTACAAAGGGGTTTTTATTTATAAATTTGTTTTTATTATTTTTGATTCTGTTTTTTTACAGTAGGTTTTTGTGTTTTTTCTTTTTTTGTAGGTTACTCTCCCTCACACACGGGACCTACGGATACTGTCCAGCCATAGAGTGTAACATTCAATCATACACGTACCTTACGAGGGCCCGGACTGCGACTCAAGGTCTTACGGGGATTAGCCCAGCCCCAAGCTGCAGGACCGCCTCAGGTCTTACGCGTTTTACAGCTGCCTTAGAGAACAGTCGGGCGATTTTTTATTAAATTTGGGCCGCCCTCACCTTGATGGTACGGTATTGTATAGAAATTCACACAGAGCTGGAGATATCCGTTAATAAATTGTAGTTATGTAAACTTACAAAAGTGTCCATATTATAACAGAATTTACTTTACAGATTGTTTTTTAAAAGTTGACGGTAAAAGAGTTTACTTAAAACTAACTTAACATTACTTACCTGGCGTAGGAGTTACCGTAATCAAGAAGAAGGTCCGCCCAGTACGAGGTTTTTATATTGCACTACGGACGGGTTGAGCCCATCCAATGTCGTAAATTGGGTTTCTACGGACATGTTAGTAACCTGTAACAGTGTGGTACTGCTCAAAGTATTACTCGTAGACTTTGCATGTACATTGAAACTGCTAAAGGACCCGGTTATTTACAAATATTACAAATTTACGGATAAGTTATGTACAAATCTTCATATATACAAAGAAACTGTCCAATATTTTAGAAAGGTTCCGATGTAGTGGGATCGATGCCATTAGTGCGATAAGGATGGATGTGGTGGGGAGGGAGTGGTGGACAGTCATGGAGTGGATGGAGTAGGGCTAAAACGACTTACGTCAAGATGAGTTTGCTTTTGTAAGGTACGTTTTTATTTTAGTTTTGGTTTTTTAGTTGTGTAATCATGGTTGTGTTCTAAAGCTCGTTTTTTGTTAATTAAATGGTGACCGTAGGCCAAAGTATCTATGCCGTTTTCCAAAATGTAGCGTTTGTCGTCAAAGGGGGAAAGTGATAATTTTGAAATGTGTTGTGTGTAAATTTTATGTTTTTCACTACGGATGTTTAGAGCGGATGTTGTTTTTGTCAAATGATTAAGCAAACAGTCTTTGTACATTTCGTGTTTCAATTGTTTTTTTATCGCGACTCGGGGGACGCCTTTGGCTACCTTCTTTTCCTCTAGATTAGAATTTAGAACGGAGTAGCATTTCGCTCTCAAGCCAATTATTTCCCTAGCCGGATTTGAGTTTAGTTCGTCTTTAAATTTTCCTAACGCTTTTTTGTTTTCTACACTGTAGCATGGGTGGCTAGGTGGATAGTCGGACGTGTCAAAAAGGTGTAATTCGTTTTTCATATCTGTGTAAACGTCGGGAGTATATACGTTGTAGAATAGTGAGTCTGTGTCAGTCATACAAAGTTTTATGTTTTTCCCATACTTTGTAATTGCCCAGTTGTAGTGAAAGTTGTACATTATTAATTTTGAAATTTCTAATACTGTAAATCCAACATAAATGGGTCTGTTTAGGAAAATTGTTTGTTTTTTTAAAGCCAATCCCGCGATATCTTTATTGTATGCAAAAAATGTTTTAAGTCTGGGACTAGCTGTCCATTTGACCAATTGTTTTTCGTTATTTACAAGTTTAAAGTCTATCCTAGATCTTACATTTTCCAATGATTTCCCGTACGTAGCGTTGTTCATTAATTTAAAAAAATCTTTTTCAAAGTTATTTTTCGCTTCTTTTCTTTTCTCTGTATTGAAGTTAATAAATGGGGCTAACCATGGGGACTGTTTAAAACTTAGAGCTCTGTGAATTTTGGTCAGTACAAGTCCAAGTTGTAAGTATAGTTTTAGAGTGCGGTAATGTACAACGTACTTGGTTTTGTCACACAGTGTAGTTAGTAGTTTTTCAGTCTTTGGAGGTTTGTAGTCGAGTTCATGAAGTAGGTCCTTACAGTAGGGGGAAAGCATGTCGTATGTCACCATTTTTCGTTCGGGGGCTAGTGGGAAGTCGGAATGTAAGTCGTGTAAGTGGTCTGGGTAGTGTAAGTCAACTTCTAAAATGTAACCGATGTCGGAGTCGTCGGGTACTTTTGTAAAGTCAATGTTTTGGGGGTCGATCCATTTGAAATCAGACTCTGGGAGTCTATCAGACATACTGGTCCCGTACAAATTGTTACAGTCAAGATAAAGGAGATAGTTGGTTGGTTTTGTGTTGTCAAAGTGTGGTAAGTAGGGGTTGTTGGCCTGGGCGTACCGGTTGGGTATCATGGAGACACCGCCCCGGATCCCAGACTCGACAAACAGGTGTTGGTCAATGTCTGTGAGTAGTTCAAGACGTATGTCTGTCATTTTTAGCATGGAATTCCATGCCAGTCCGGGGGCAGAGTAGACGTTACAGGGGTCAATACCGTAGTAAGTCATACTGGTCGTCCTAAAATTTTCAAACACGTCTGCCAGTAATAACACGTCAGTCAGTAGGTACAAGTCGTGATATTGTTTCATAGTAGTCATATTAAAGGCTGTCCACACAGTCTGTGCGTGTGCATAGTCATCGTCAGTGATAGGTGTTTTGGTCAGGTCATTGAAGAACGCCTCCTTGGGAGGCAGTTCAGTATCGTTAAATTTTGATTCGTCTGTCATGTATGTATATGGAAATACACCTTTTCGTAAGAGTAAGTCTGTGTTGGTCATACACTGCCCTAAAAATTTTGAATTTTGATGCCCCGTCAGAAACTAAGTTGGACACGAGTGTGTCCAAAGAAGCGTTAAGAAATTGGAGTGAGTCCAAAAATCGTAAAGATTCAAGGGTGACTGAAATGTACCGCTCACTGGTTGTAGCGATACATGACAGTTTTTCTTTTTTGAATTTACCTAACCCTTGGATCAAGTGGTGGCAGTCATAACCTCTGAGGTTATGGAAAAAGACTGGAATGTGATTAGGAACTTTATAATTTAAGTTACATGAATTGTGGGCGGGTCCCAAGAACTGCCCCGTTAGGTGATTATGATTGGCCACTTTGTCTCCGTGTAAAGGTTTTTGACAAAGGTGACAGGTGGTAGCATTTTGGAAGATAATTTTGTCTTGTGGAGACATATTAATAGGAATATTCTTTTTAATAATTGGTAAGAGTTCCTCAGACTCATCAATCAAACAATTTAGAAAAGTATCTACAACGTCGGGACCACTATAGACTTTGGGTTGTTTTACTGGTTTGCCATTACTGTCAATGATTACGTAACAAAAGCCAGAGGGGACGTGATGGGCAGTGTTGGTAGTGTGTGAAGTAGTAGGGTCATTCAGTGCTGTAGGGATAGGTACAACAAAGGACTCAAAGTCACAGTATATTGTGAAGGGAACTTTATGAGTTAGAGTGTAATTTTTAAAGTACATGTATTTTTCGTCATCAGTCGGTAGTCTAGTCTTTTGTGCACCGTGTGGTGAACACAAAGGTAAGTGGTTAGTAAGTCGTAGTTGGGAGGAAAATCTGTGTAGGCAGTAGTCACAGTAGTATGAAGCTGGGTCGTGTTTGGTCAAGTGAGCTAAAAGTCGGGACATGTTAGTAATGAGACAGTAGTGAGTAGTGGTGTCAGTGGTCAGTAGTAACAAGTTTACATGGTGAGCTCTAAATTTTTCTTTGGTTATACGTAAAGGATAAATTTCGTCGTTTTCAAATCCAAAGACATTTACAGAGATAGCAGGGTTCATTTTTTCAAAGTTATCTAAATCGGTAATTTTGACAGGATAGCTAATCCCAGACATGTTTAATTTAGATTCTAAGATTTCATAATAGCTTACTCGCCTATTTCGGTCAGGGTACAATTGGGCAAGTACAGAGTACAGGAAACATTTTTGATCGTAATTTTTAACATTTATAATTCCATGCATGGGGTTAGAGATTTTTTTCGGGGTGGGTATGAAAGAAGAGGCGTACAAAGGTTGAAATTTAACAATAAACAAATCGAGTCGTAAAACATTTTCTATTACCCACCCACTACCTTGACTTACCCACTTAGCCACGCTTTCTAAAATTTTGTCTGTAGCCTCAGAGTATTGTACATCTAGAGAATCGGAAGGTAACAAAGGACGAGTTTTGCCGTGAAAGAATGGAGTAGTTGAGATTTCTTCGTTGTTAACAATTTTTGTGAATTTAATTTGGACCGCGATGTACCATTTTACTCCCCCGAGCCTGTTTAGGTGTTTATTTATTTCGACCATGATTTTATTTTTATGATCGGAAAGTACGTTAAGGAGATCAGGGTCGGAAGTGTCAAATTGACGGGAAATGGTGACTAGGTTATCATTAATGGCAAAGGATTCCATCTTTGGTAATTAAATTTACTTTAAATTAAAGTAAAACAAAGGGCACAAATTCAAAATACCGTACAGAGAACGGTGTCCAAAATTACAAGAATTATGTGAGTAGGAGCAAAGTGAGGATAAGTCTGATCAGTACGAGTACAAGAACAGAGGTGATAAAGATTGATTGTGTTGGTCGTTTATATAGGGATGGATGAGGGGGGGAGGGGGTGAAACAAATTCAAAATACCGTACAAAGAACAAAGGTCAAAATATAAGTTACAAGATAATTGTATTTAATAACGAGTAGGAGCAAAGTGAGGACACGTCTGATCAGTACGAGCGCAAGAGCAGAAGTGAGAAAGATTGAATGTGTTGGTAGTTTATATAGGGATGGATGAGGGAGGGGGCAATTAGGTCACGCGCCTGTCCAGACTGAAACTCCGATTACGTCATCCTGTGTAGTACTGTTGGGGCAATTAGGTCACGTGCCTGTCCAGACATGAAACTCCGATTACGTTAAAAGAGATTGTGCAAGACACGAGATGTAAAACAATGCTTGTGGTAACGGAAGCAGATGTGATAACAGCCTCGGGTTGACCTTTGAGGTCAGTGTTACATTAATCAGCACCGCATGGACGCTCCACGTGCATATCAACCACATGCTAACCTTAGAGGTCAAGTGATGTGATAACAGCGATAAAGCTCGGTCGCCGTACACCAGTAGGCCTCGTATGTAACAATTAAATAAAAATAAAAAAGAAGTAAATAATTAATATAAATAATAGCTGCCCCTTAATTTTTAAATAAAACGTGTATTGCGGGTTGCCTAGAGTGTTAAGTATGTACACAACTGTGATTAGATAGATAAGTATATGGGGAGTAACGGTGTATTAAATAAAAATAAAAAAGAAGTAAATAATTAATATAAATAATAGCTGCCCCTTGATTTTTAAATAAAACGTGTATTGCGGGTTGCCTAGAGTGTTAAGTACGTACATGGAAAATATTGGACAAAAAAGTGCATTTTATATAGTATAACATGGAAAAAGTTAGGTTAAGAGTGTATTTATTACAAAAAATGATATAAATTAAATAAAAAATTAATTAAATAGGTAGGCTAACAGTGTATGTTATATAATAAAGCTAGGTTAACAGTGTATTTATTAATAAGTTGATAAAAATTAAATAAAAAATTAATTTAAATAGGTATGCTAACAGTGTATTTATTAATAAATAAAAAGCGCCTTAATGTTTTAGTAGGCAAGTCCCGCATTTCAATACTGTATTGCAGGTAGCGCCTTCATTTTTAAATATATAATTAATTAATTAAAAGGTAGCGCCTTCATTTTCCGTGATACTATAGAGACCTGAGTCTTGCTCTGCCACTTATTGTCTACTATCCCCACGAGACAAAATCACACTACAAATAAGGTTTGCACTTCCCTGAGTTATTTAGGTGCAATCCGTGCCTCGTGTAAAGATGCCTTTGCAAGGTATTGAGAGAGAGAGGTATTTAGCATGGCTGTGATCTTTAACAAAGTCAAAACATTCTTTATTCATACAGCACACAAAATGTACATGAATAGTGTCACATATATGAGTTTAATATAAAAGGCTTATCTTATATACTAAACTAACTTACTACATAAAAACTCACTAAGGGAGTAATATGGATTCTTTAATAGTAAGGATTTGAATTTTAATTTAAAAACTTCCTGATTTGATTCACTTTTTATGGAAGTAGGTAGAGCGTTATAAAATTTTGTTCCCATTTGTGTTGCTTTTTTATTGAAAAATGAAAGTCTGTGTCTTTGAATATTTAAATTGTTTTTATTTCTAGTATCGTAAGAATGAATTTTGAAATGTGGTTTTAATTTGTTAGGATTGTTTTTTAAGTATAATATACAATCCATGATATATTGATTATAAACAGATAATATACCCAAACTTTTGAAATGTTCCCTTACATGATCATCGTGCTTTAAATTTAACATTATTCTAATTGCTCGTTTTTGCAGCATCAAAATTTTATCTAAATTATACTTACTAGTGCCTCCATATACACAAATGCGATATGGGAGTGTACATGATACATGAGTGGGCATGATAAATCAATTTTAATATTGGCAAACTACATATTCGTGACATCCTTTTCAAAACATAAATTCCAGAATGAATTTTGTTTGACACTTTTTGTATATGTAAATTCCAACTAAGATTATTATCCACCTCTAAGCCCAAAAACTTTATGTTAAATACTTGATCCAGATGGGTTTCTTCAATAAAAATGTTTGGTTCAATTACTGTCCTACTCTGTTTAGTTTCAAAGCGTATGAAATTGGTTTTATTCAAATTTAAAAATAGACAATTTTGTTTGAAATATTCTTGAATGTGTGAGAGCTGAGTTTGGCTTACGTGTTCTTTTTCGTTTCGATTTTTTGTTGAAATAATTAGGTTCGAATCATCTGCATACAAAATGAGCTCACTCTTGGTCCCTGAAAAGCTATCTAAGACCTCAGGAAAACCCTTAAGATAGCAAATAAACAATACAGGTCCAAGGATTGAACCTTGAGGAACACCTTGTATCACTTTTAGTTTTTTAGATTTTACCTTAATTATATGATTTTTTGAAAGAAAAGGTATTTCTACATACTGAAATCTATCTGTAAGATAAGAATTAAACCAATTTAAACTCACCCCCTTTATACCAATTAGCTCTAATTTTTGAAGTAAAATGTGTAAATACAATTGTAAATATTGTAGATAGTACCTTGACGCGGTTGTCACCGGAAACTGTGGATTCGAGTGTAGTCATTGTTACTATCTGAGTTCGACTTAGCTCAGAAAGGACTATTTATTAATAGCCCAATAGCCAGGGCAACTATGGGACCTACAGCTTTACGTGGAATCCAAACCACGTAGTGTTGGTCTGATTTTCAGCTAACTGACAAGTCTGACACTCAGTTCTCTCCCCTACACAACATCCGAACGACTACCATTCAACACGGACACTCCAGACTTCTCTAGTAGTGTCTATGTTGATGGCAACCATTGAGCGGACGCCGTGTCAGTATTAGGAGAATCGAGCATGGAACCTATCGCCTACAATCTCCCAACACTTTGTCCCCAAGTAGCTGGGTTACAGCACTGCGCCACGAGTGAGTAACAGCAACCTGAGGAAGTTGTGTTTGTGGAGGTGTATGCTCCAGTGAAGAGGTGTCACCCCCACAACCCGCCTTTTCACCATTACATGCCACTGAGTTGAACTTATTGTGAAACCAGTCAGAAAAAGACAAACAGACATTAGGTTCTATGAAACAATTAACAATAATTTTGAAGTTGACCATAACATTCAAACCACATTCGAAGTTGTTTCTCTGCTGACTACATGGGATTTCTGAAAGACTTTCCTTACCAATGTCAAACATAGAAGATATGCAACAGGCATGTTCAAGGTTTTTACCCCTACACGAGTCAAAATGATATGCCTGCTTTGCGTTGTAGCCAATAAGAAGGAGGCTCCAATGTGATGCACTATCGTCTTTCATATTTTGATTGCTATCACTCACACAAGCCAATATATATTTCTTTTTATGCACTGGTAGCTCACCTAAATAAAAGCGAGCGTCTTTAGGGTCACTTAGTTTAATAAGGTGAGTCGCAGATGGACCCAACACTAGAACATCGTCTGTCACTGATAACACCCTCACAGGCGTCAATATAGCTCTGGAGGGACTCATCATCTACCCACCTAGATTTACTCCACTGAGAAGCAACTTTTTTCTGAGTAGTTAAGAGAATTTTGCTTAAACTGTTTTTACAAGACTCTAACTATACTGTTTTGTGTATTGTAATATATTTGTGCATTTTGTGCTTATATTGTAATAAATTTGTGTTATGTGACGTTCAATTGTAGTTTAAAAAAAGTCTAAATATTCATTTACCCAAATGAACTAGTGCTTAAGCAAACTGTTTAAATGATATGGATTTCCTTGAGGTCTGAGAATGTAACTCACTTACGATTTTCTCTTAACTCCCCTACTTCAGGTAATTATTGATTGTTCAGCCAATTGCTAAGACGTCCTCTCTATCATCTCCTTTTGATTATCAACCAATCACTATCTTATCTGCACTCTCTAAATGTCTTGAGATGATTGTTCACCAGCAAGTGTGTAATTATCTTTCTGGTAATGCTTCTTAGTAAGTTTCAACTAGGTTTTTGGAGAAATAACAGCACCACCTATGTATCACTGAGGATATTTGAAAAGACAACAAACAAGTGACATTGCTCACTCTGTTTGATTTATCCAAAGCATTCGATTGTGTCCACCATCCTCTTCTCAAAGTGAAACTTTCATCTTTGTTTCATGCCTGATAGCACTTCCTGGCTTGAGTCCTATCTGACCGGTAGGTGTCGGCGAATACATGTAAATAACGAATACTCTAGTTGGGGAAGTGTAATAAAGATGTTCTCAGGGTTCCGTGCTTGGACCTCTATGGATAACTCTACATAAATGACTTTTCCAACAGACTTTCTCACTGTAAATATCACGTTTATGCTGATGATTTACAAATAATATACTCTCACTTTGATGAAACAGACTTAAATGACAGAGTTGACAAAATGAATTCTGACATAAAATCTATTGGTGAATAGATTTATACAGGCAACTTTTTTTTATCTTTCCCATGGCCATTTATACCCAAGAAGGGATTTGGCCTCAGCAACGCGTCCTCTCCAGCATTCTCGGTTCTCTGCTTCTTCTAGACTTGTATAGAAAGTGTCAGCAATATCATATTGGACTTGATCCCACCATCATAGTCTTGGTTTCCTTCCTGCTGGCTCCCCTATTCCAATTTTACTCAGGATAGACTCAGGCTCTCTTCTTCAAATATGTCCTGCCCACCGTATTCGTCTGCTTTTTATTATTGCGATGATGTCACTATCTTTGTATAGATCTCGGATCTCTCTGTTGTGTTAGATATGCCATACATCATTTTCATAGGTTGGTCAATTGGATTTTCCAAAGGATTTTATTTTCAAAAGTTATGAGTTTTCTTTCCATCATCTTGCTAATAACCCATGCTTCGGCACCATAGGTGAGTACTGGTGTTATAATTGATTGGTAGATTCTAATTTTGGTTTTTGGGATACAATTTTTGAGGATGGAAGTCTATTGCAAGCAAAGCTACATCTATTAATTTAGTTAATTCAATTCAATATTTCTGTTGTCTCTGAGGCT
>JAQJVL010006367.1:0-29531 GCA_035578905.1 Stictocephala bisonia | reverse complement strand
ATTTTTGATCAGTGGTCGTTCGGCTTCCGACGTTTGTGGGTGATTGTACGTTTTTACTGGTCTTGATCGTACCTTACATTTTGACTGTGCATCAATTTTACGTAGTGGTAGTATTACCTGTTAAATAAAGTGCGTACATTTTACTTATAGGTAGTGATAAGTGTATAGATAAAGTGTAGTGTGTGTGTGTAAAGTAATTTAAGTGTATAAAAAGCTACTTTTGGTCTTGTTTTTTTTTTTTTTCTTAAATTTTCGCCTTGGAGTTACTGGATAATTATGGAAGATAGGCGTACTGTCGATGATGACGAGATTCTCAATCTGCTTGAGGAAGATATTAGTGACGACGATATCTTAGAGTTCCAAAGTTCTTCAGATGAGTATGACAGTGATGCAGACCCCGAGTTAGTGCCAGATGCGAATGAGATTTCAGACGACGAGATTGTCGTCCCTATACAAAATATTGAGAAGGAACAAACCCAGGGGCCAACCAAAAAAAAAAGAAAAATAAAGGTGCAGGGGCAGTAGGATCCTCAAAAATAGAAGAATTACTGATGTTAGGCATCGAGACTTGCCTAACATTAGTAACATCAGCTCTAACATCAGTTCTATTCCTACAGAACAAGAAACAACTTATAGAAGCCATATAAGTCTTGCTACCCTAGTCTTCTGCCTCCAGAAAGACTAGGGTAGCAGAGGTTTCAGAAAAGAATTACCAAAGGGATTCCAAAAAACAATTCATACTGCTCCACCAGAATGTCAGAGGTCTTGCTGGTAAAATCGATGAGCTTCAATTCTTGTTGGATGAGGTTCGTCCTCATTTGGTTTGCTTATCTGAACACTGGTTGAGAGATTTTGAATTTGCTTCCGTTCACATCCCTGACTTCACCAATACATCAGCCTTCTGTAGGAAGAACATGAAAGGTGGAGGAACATGTATACTTTTGAAACGCGAATGTGAGTATGAGCTTGTTGATATATCTCATTTCTGTCATGAGGGAGCAATTGAATTAGCTGCTATAAAGGTCAAACTCCACATAGGTAAACTTCTTATACTTTCAGTATATAGGCCACCAAATAGCGACATAGATTTGTTCTTCAATAGATTGATAAACTGTTTGGAGAGCATTGTGAAGATTGGAACTATGACGGTAGTAATGGGAGATTTTAATATAGATGATACCAAAGACAATCTGAATAGCTGTAGGTTTATTAATGTCATGTCACCTTTTTCCCTTAAATCACAGGTTAAGTCTTATACGAGAGAATTCAAAGGCTCCAGATCTCGAATTGACCATATTTTTACTGATTTCCCCTCAAGTGATCTTAACTGCGATGTCCTTATTTCTGCAATTTACGATCATCATGCACAGTTACTTAGTCTGAAAATAGACCTTCAACCGATAGACAAACAAGAGCCCCAGTATTCAATGAAACGTTTTATAAATCACAATAGTATTCGTCATTTTAAATATCTATTGAAAATGGAAACGTGGCAAGAAATATTTTCTTCTGTTTAAATAAATGAAATGACCAATAATTTCATGTCTATTTTGGACTTCCACTTTAATGTGGCCTTTCCATTAAAGAAGACCAAGCTTAAGAAGGTGACTTTTAACAGTAGAATTATATTATCTTCTCAGCTTGCTTCCCTGTGTGACAAAATGAGAAGTCTGTATTATATCAGTAGGGACTCGGATTGGTCGAGTAATGAAAGAAAAGAATATCGTAGAATAAAACGAACTTTCAAAGATAGTATCAGGCAGGAAAAGTCTGTATATTTTTCTAATAGAATACAATCTTCAAATAATACTTCTAAGACAATCTGGGAGATAATTAATGAAAACAGACCATCTCTTAAAAAGCATTCCTTCCAAAATTTTCAAATTAGAGATGGCAACAATCACATAATAAAGGATCCAAATTTAGTATCAAATCTTTTCAATGACTACTTTGCTACTGTTTCTGATCGCGTTCCTATACCTTCACCTTTTGTATCACATTCGAATGTTTGCAGCATTCCTTTGCTTAATGAGTCTTTCTTTTTAACTCCTGTTACAGTGAACGAAGTAATCAGCATAAGTATGTCACTTAAAACAAAGAATTCGGCTGGTTTTGATGGCATTTCGTCTAAACTTTTGAAAGATTGCTACGATTTCTTAGTCAAACCATTATGCTTCATTTTAAATCATTCATTTAAAACAGGATGCTTTCCAGATGCTTTAAAAACTTCCATAGTTAAACCATTGCATAAAAAAAGGTTCATTCGAGAAGCTAGACAATTTCAGACCAATTGCTTTGATCTCCACTTTTTCTAAAGTGATGGAAAAGGCATTCTGCAATAGGCTGATGCAATTCTTGTCAAATCATAATTTAATTTACAGGTATCAATTTGGATTTCTTAAAAATAGATCTACCTCTCATGCAATCTTTCACTTGATAAACCAAATTGTCTCTGCATTGGATAGGGGTCTATGCGCAGCTGGAGTCTTCGTCGACCTGAGCAAGGCGTTTGATCTTGTTAATCATGATATTCTGATGGACAAATTGGAGTGTGTTGGAGTAAGAGGAGTTCCTTTATTTTGGATAAGATCTTACCTAATGAATAGGAAACAACATGTTACAATTCCTTATATTGACAGATTAAGGGTACTTAGGCATAGCTTTTCTCATGTAGTACAGATGAAAAACGGTGTTCCTCAGGGATCAGTTATTGGTCCTTTACTTTTTCTTCTGTTTGTAAACGACATAAAATCAGGCGTTTCTAGGGCAGATATAAGCCTTTTTGCCGATGATACAGCTGTGTCAATTATTGAGCCAAGTAAACCCCTTTTGGGTCAAAGTCTTACGATTGAAATGAATTGTTTGCTTCAGTGGTTTAGTTCAAACAAACTTGTGGTTAACATGGAAAAAACTAGTATTTTAAATTTTTCTATTACCAAAAAGGAGAGTGACCATGGAATGCATGCTTTAGGAAATTCTTTAATAAGCCCTGTAAAATCTGTCAAGTGCTTAGGGTTGCTTATAGATGATGACTTGCGCTTTAATAGCCATGTAAATAGAGTAGCAAGCTTGGTGAGCTCAGGAACTTTTGCACTAAGAGTTCTATCATCGCAGCTTGAGTCTTGTCATCTCCTGACAGCTTATTATGGGATAGTTTATCCACACCTCTCATATGGAATATCTATTTGGGGCTCTGAAACCAGTAGAACTAAACAACTATTCAAACTTCAGAAGAGAGCCGTAAGGATCATCTTCAAACTAAGAAGAACCGATTCATGCAGAGAATGGTTTAAAAACCACAATATTTTAACACTTCCATCCATTTATATATATCAAACACTAAGTTTTGTCATAAATAACCCTGACCTTTTCAGAATAGAACCATCTCAATGCTCCAATAGCTTCAACCTCCTAAGTAAAACAAATCTACCAATACCTAAACACCGGACCTCCTTTTTTAAAAAACATTTATTAATGAATGGTATTAAATTATTTAATTCTCTGCCAGCCCCACTAAAAATTAAAATGGATGCAAAACCTTTTAAAACCAGACTTAAAGGCTTACTTTTGAGTGAAGCATATTATAATATAAATGAGTTTCTGCAAAGTAATTAATAGTTAATGTTGTAATTATAATTCTAGGAATATATATATATGTATTCTATGTACAGTATTGTTCACTAGAATAATTGACGCCTGCCCATGTACTAATTGTATTAAATGGCAATAAAGTTTGATTGATTGATTGATTGTCAGATGCAGACACACTTTTCGGAAAAGATGACTTTCTGTGGCAATGTAAGTATGACGATAAAGTTAGGAAAACACCTGCGAAATACGTTGTTCACATTAACCCTGGACCTACCGCAAATGCAAGAAAAGCTCAAGATCCTGTAGAATACTTCAAGCTTTTTTCAGTCAAGAACTGGTTGACAAAATCGTCACACATACCAATGAAGAAATAAGTTTGAAAAGAGCTAAGTATAAAGATCCCTTACATTTATCGCTCAAATATGTTGACTCAGAAGAAATAAACACATTTTTGGGCTTACTCATTTTGTCTGGTGCTCTGAAGGACAATCACCTTTCATCAAGGCTTTGTTTAATCCTAACCTATGTGGAAACAAATATAGAGCTACAATGTCTGAAAGGAGACTTTGTTTTATTGTTGACTGCTTGAGATTTGATTGCAAATATACAAGAGAGGAAAGGAAGAAATAGAATAAACATGCAGCTATAAATGAAATATGGGAACTTTTGGTGACTAACTGCATATTGAACTACAAGCCCAGTGCTTATGTCACTATAGATGAGCAGCTCGTTGGGTTTAGGGGGAAATGCCCCTTCAGAATGTATTTCCCCTCCAAGCCCAACAAATACGGGATAAAAATTGCAATGATGTGCGACTACAGCACAAAATATATGATCTGTACAAAACCCTATCTTGGTAAAGGCACTACACCTCCCAGAGTTCCAGTACCAGAATGTTTTGTTGACCAATTGATTGCCCCAACAATATGAGGGAGCAATCGTAATGTGACCCTTGATAATTGGTTCACAACCATTCCACTCGCAACTCGGCTTCTAGAGGAAAGCAAAGTAACTCTTGTGGGAACCATTAAAAAAAACAAGAAGGAACTACCACCTGAGTTCACAGACACTAATTACAGAAATCGGGCTATTGGTAGTAGCCTCTTCCTGTTTCTTGAAGACATAACAGCTGTTTCGTACAAACCGAAACGTAACAAGATTGTTACATTGATCTCCACAATGCATCCAGGTGCTGTAGTCAATGAGGACTCAGGAAAAACAGAAGTTATTATGACGTACAATTCAACAAAGGGAAGCGTTGACACGTTCGATCAAATGTGTCAAGGAATGAACTGTGGCAGGAAGACCAAACGCTGGCCAATGTGTTTTTTTTATAATATAATAAACATTGCGTGTATAAATGCTTACGTTATTTATGTCCACAACAGCTATCGCACTGGAAAAGAAAAACCAATATCAAGAATGGACTTTATGCTGAGTCTACATGAAAGGCTAACGTTTGCAAGTCAAAAATCTAGACTTATGAGCCGAAATCTATCTGTTGACTGGAAAAATGTATTGAGAATGTTTTGGGACAGCATCAACAACCCGCAGTAGTTGATCAACAAGGACCTCGAAAGTACTGTTCATTTTGTGACTACAAGAAACGCAGGTAATTAATTATGTTTTCCATGATATTTAGGATTTCAAACATAATCCAGATCTAGTATGTGTGACTGAACATTTTTTGAAATCCCACAAAGTAGTAAATTCCAGATTAAATGAATGTTATTGTGTAGCATCCTACTGCAGATCTCGGTGTAAGAGGGGTGGTGCTGGCATATGGGCCAAACCCAGTTTAAAATGCGAGCCACTTGACTGTCATGAGTTTAGTATTGTGTGGGTCTGTGAAATTGCAGCAGTTTCCATTAAAATTGATGAGGGAAATAAAGTATTATTGATGGCAGTGTACAGACCACCTTCTTTATTGCATGAGGGATTCTTTGTACTGATCTCCGACTGTCTAAATAAATATGCGAGTCGTCATGATACAATCATTATCGCGGGTGATTTTAATATTGACCTCTCCCGTGATACTTTTGCTTCACAACAACTCATTGCCGTAATGTCCTCATTCGGTCTGCTCAATATCATTAAGACCCATACAAGGGAAGCCTCAGGATCATGAACACTTATAGACCATGTATATACTAATAGAAACAACACTGAGTGGTCAGTAATCAAATCTGGTCTATCTGATCACTATGCTCAGACGGCCAAACTGAATTTTGAAAATACCCAATCAAGTCCTAAAGCTACTTCTAAGTATGTTAGGTCTTACTCGAATGAAAATATCCAATTATTCAATAGTCTAATTTCGGAAGAGAATTGGGATGAAATGTATGCTGCTGCTAAACTTGACACAAAATTTGATCTATTTTTATCTAATGTTAAATACTGTTTTAACCTGGCATTTCCAGAGATTCGAAAAAAGATTAAAAAGTCAAGGCAGCAGAAAATCAATCTACCTGCTGAGATATTAACACTTAAAGAACAGCTTTTAAATCTGTATAATAAAACTAAACATCTCGAAGCGACTCATCACCTACGCCAACAGTACAATAGACTCAAAATTCAATATAGACGTAACATCTAAGAGGCAAAATCTAAAGAAGCTCTCCGTTATATTGAAGAGTCTGATAACAGATCAAAAGCTGTCTGGCACTTAATAAATAAGAAAAGACAACCTACTAACAAATGTGTACAAGACATGTTGCTCGAAACAGACAATGGTGTGAAAATCACTAAACCAAAAGAGATCTGTGATCTACTCAGTGACTTCTATTCAAATACAGGCAGTCGAATAAAATCACCTAATAATATGCCACTGGAAACAAAAAACACAGTTAATGTGTGTAAAAACTGACTTTTTCTTCGCCCAACAACTGACGCAGAAATAGACAGTGTCATTAAAAGTTTAAGAAACAAAAAGTCTGCCGGAACTGATGAATTATCTCTCTTTCTAATAAAAAAAGTATCATCACACCTGTTAAAACCATTGTGCCACCTTATAAATTTGTCATTTATAAATGGGATATTCCCTTCAAATCTAAAAGTTTGAAAGATAAGACCAATCTATAAGAAAGGTAATTCAAGAAACTGCAATAGTTATAGGCCTACAGTACAACCCCGATAAGTCGGCCCCCGTTAACCCGGAAGTCCGGCTAACCCGGACCGATTTTCAATAAAAAAATAAAAAATCAGACAAACATTTTAAAAATAAAAACGTAATATTTTTGAGTGGTAGAGTATGTGTGAATCGATGTCGCATCAGTATTTGATGGGACTGTACGACAGTGAGTGTGTGACTCATGGCACACGGCGGCCGACTGGCGCCAGTGGCGGTCATTGTCCCGGATTCTCGGAAACAATAACAGACGCACCCCTCCTCCGCGCTACCGCTACGCCGGGCTTCTCAGTTCTCGGTAGTCAGTACCGTTCCTACCTCACTCCGCTCGCTTGTGCCCGTGTTGTGTGTGTAGGCTACTGTATTGTTTACTTCTGTTCGCATTCGTGTTGCAGATAGTGTTCTTCTTTTGTGTTGTGCGTTTGTTTTTATCTACGCGATGGCAACAAAACGTAAAAATGTTGTAGTGACAATGGAAAAGAGACTAGAGGCATTAGGTAGGATTGATAAAGGCAAATCTTTAAAAACAATTGCAGCATCTTATGGTGTCGGTACATCTACAGTATCGGATTGGAAAAAAAATAGGACAAAAATCGAAGAATTTTGTTTCAAGATGATAACAAAAGACAGTTTGGACAATCGGTGCAAAGCTAAGAAAGCTAAAAACGAGACTCTTGACGACGCTTTGTATGTCTGGTTTTGTGCGGAAAGGGAGCGTGGTTTGCCAGTGTCTGGGCCTATCATTCAAGAAAAGGCAATCAAGCTGAATAAACAGTTGCCTGATTGTGAACCAAATTTTACTGCAAGTCAAGGCTGGCTGGATAGGTGGAAAAAACGTCATGGTGTTCGCCAACTATCTATCACAGGAGAAAGCCTATCTGCGGACAGCAGCACTGCTGATGACTATAAAAACAAGTTTTTGGATTTTTTGAAAGAAGAAAATTTAACCGCAGATCAAATATATAACGCCGATGAGACGGGTTTGTTTTACAGAATGTTGCCGAGTAAAACTTTGGCCTCAAAAACTGAAAAAGACGCAAAGGGATACAAAAAAAAAACAAAGATCGATTGACAATAATGGCCTGCAGCAATGCTTCGGGGAAGCATAAATTTCCTCTACTCTTAATAGGAAAAGCGAAAAATCCGCGAGCACTAAAAAACGTAAATCGGGATTCTCTACCAGTTGTCTACAAGTCTCAAAGAAGTGCATGGATGGACAGCATCACTTTTAAAAACTGGTTTTTTGATTGTTTTGTGCCAGGTGTGACTAAATATTTAAAAGACTGTGGGTTGCCAATTAAAGCAGTCCTACTAATTGATAATGCTCCTTCACATCCGTCTGCAGATGTGCTGGTCAGTGGGGACATTACCGTCAGGTTTTTTCCGCCTAATGTAACATCGATATTACAGCCCATGGACCAGGGGGTTCTGGAGAAAATCAAAAAGGTTTACAGAAGACAGATGCTAAGCACAATCATTGACAATGAAGAACACGGTGTAGTTGAGATTCTCAAAACATTTAATGTGAAAACTGTAATGTACATGATTGCAGAATCTTGGGAACAAGTGTCTAGAATAAGCTTAATTAAATCTTGGAAAAAACTGTGGAAGGGTGTATGCGACTTGCCTGAAAATATAATTCAACCAGTGGGGAACTATAATGTGGAAAATGACACACCAGAAGATGTCCATCCCCAAGAACTTTTGGATATGTTCCAAAATATTGATGGCTGCTCTGAAGTCGATGAAAATGACATTAATTTGTGGTTAGAGGCAGACAATAACGGAGGCTATGAGCCACTTACTGACGAGGAAGTGATCGCGTCGTGTTTACCTGATGCTAACGAATCAGACGCTGAGGAGGCAGACAGGGACATTGAAGGTCAAGTGATGAGTCATGGAGATGCAGTGACGCAACTAAACGAACTAATGGTTTACTTCAAGCGGCAGGCAGAAACATCGCCGGCTGAATTGCTCATGTTGAAGAGACTGCGGGATCGCACAGCACGCAAGCGGCAGACGACATTGGCACAACCAAAGCTGACTGAGTTTTTTACCAGGAAATGAACAGTTATGTATGTAACTGAGATGTACTGTACATATGTTTGACGTTTTTACAATTATAATGGAGTTTATCTGTAAGTATACCGTATTTTATTAATTTTTACCTCATTCTCCGGCTAACCCGGATTTTCGTTAACCCGGATCGGCCGCGGTCCCGATTAATCCGACTTATCGAGGTTCCACTGTATATCTTTGGTATCCACTTTTTCGAAAATATTTGAGAAAGTCATGCTGATTAGGTTAAGGGACTATTTGGAGCAAAATGAAATACTTTATGAGAACCAGCATGGATTTGTAAAGAATAAGACCACGACAACAGCCATATTTAACCTCGTCAATGATATAGTAAAGCAGCTAGACACTAAGAACCATTCAGCTGGGCTTTTTTCGATTTAAGTAAAGCCTTTGACTTGGTCGACCATGGCTTATTATTGGAAAGGATTAATGATATGGGGGTGCGTGGAGTGGCTTTGGATTGGATTGCTTCATACCTTTGTGGTAGAAGGCAATATGTGGAGATTAAGGCAGTGGATGATGCTGGGCAAGTGCGTTTCTACACCTCTGAAGAGGCTACCATCTTAAGGGGAGTGCCTCAGGGCTCTGTTCTGGGCCCTACTCTATTTCTTCTTTTTATTAACAACCTATCCTCATGCACTTCGAATTCCAAACTGTCGCTATTTGCGGACGATACCTCCCTTTCTATATCTAGCTCTAATTTTGAAGATTTGGAACAAGTTGCCTTTATGGAGGCCAATAAGCTTATTCAGTGGTTTGATGACAGCCTACTTGCTATAAATTCCGACAAAACCCAATTAATAAAATTTTCCCTGTCGAAGAGATCTAACTTCGGGTTTCCCCTTCTCTTGGATGAAACCACGATTTTCCCAACTGACAGTGTAAAGTTCTTGGGACTGATGTTGGATGAGAAACTCAGTTTTCGCACCCATATTGAGCATGTCTCTAGAAGGCTCAGCTCGGGTATATTTGTTCTGCGAAGCCTAAAAAACATTGTAAACTGCGAGGTTCTATTAGCAGCGTATTATGGACTCATATACCCCCACTTATCGTACGCTGTCCCTATCTGGGGTCACGAAAATAAACACACCTTGGCTTTGTTTAGACTTCAAAAATGGGCTGTGAGAACTGTTTTTTCTCTTAATAAACGGCAATCCTGTAAAAACGCTTTCCGTGAGTCACAAGTACTGACACTACCATCTATTTACATACTTGAAACATTAACATTTGTCAGACAAAACTTTTCCAAATTTAACTTCTCAGTACAAACACTTTATTCTTTACGTAATCTCAACAAATTATCTATCCCTAAACATTCAACATCTTTTTACAAAAATCACTTGTGTTACAATGGCATTAATTTGTTTAACCATCTTCCGCTATCACTCAGGCTGGAATCAAGCCTAACTAGGTTTAGAAAAAAAATCAAAAACCACTTAATAAATCTTGCTTGTTACAGCGTCCGAGAATTTCTAACGGAAAAAATGTAACTAGTTAGATGTGATGTGTTTTTATTTTGTTGGAAGTCATTAACAATTGTTTTCCATATATAACAGTTGATTTTGTACACTTTTTTGATAGACATAAGACTTAGCTAATGCAATTGTATTGTTAATTTGGCTGAATAAAGAGTTTGAGTAGGCCAGCTACTATATGTTGTGCATTTCATTTTGAGTAATTAAACTTAAAATATACATTTTTAGGGAAAAACTAACGTTTGCCATTTATTGCAAGTATGATTTTTTTAAATCATATTTTCATTCTAAAGAGGTTCTTTTTTTCTAGAATGACTACAACTTACTGCCCTTGCGGACAAGCTATATGTGGTGAACACAAACGTAAAAGATGTCCAGACTGCACTTAAAATATTTATTACATGAAAATCTATAGAAATATGCAGTAAGATTTAAAGTGTATTGTTTTCTAACTAGTATGTAATTGTAAATAAAGAAAAATAATGTGATTCAATAGCTTTACTGTTTTATTTTGAAGTCCCATTACAGTACGGCAAAAATTCCTCGGAACACTCACAAGCACACATGTACCACTCAGGTACACATTACGTATACACGCACGTAAACTTTCACTCTCTCTCACACACGCATTCTTACCTTAAGCTAATACAAACACACACGCACCCGCACGCATACACACTCAGACACACATACAAACACACACGTGTGCAAATACGCCTTCACATACCCTAAAAAAACACACATTCCACGTAAAATTTACGTATAGGTAGTAATAAAAGTATATCGAAACATGGTAGTGTTCTAGGGTTAAAGAGAGGACTCAATGAGTGATGGGATGTTACGTGAATAGGAGACAGCTTTTAAAGATTGCCATATGAATATGCATGTTGAGAAAGAAAAGGGATGAACCTTCACTCATTAATTATGACTTGGTGCAAAAATTTGATGAAAAATTCAGACAGAACCAACGCTCTAACATTTCATCATTATTTAGTGAATTTCTGCAAGTGTCAAGAAGTGGCATTTATTTATTTGACAGAACGTTTGAGATACTGAAAGTTATGCTCACACTGGGTTCTAAAAATGTGCTATCAGAGAATAACAAAAACAAATGTTAAGCCAGTTCTATCACATTCCTAGAGCGTTATAAACAGGGTGGTGACGATTTTTCAAGCCAAATTGTCAATGTAACATATTTCACGGTGAATGTCAGCTGCTTTCACAATTTTAGGATTAAGAAAACGTATCATGGTGTGTCCTTCACAGTCAACACAGTTTTCGTCCTTCACAGTCAACACAGTTTTCAATCAGAGAGAGAGAGGAATTTAAACACTCATAAACAACCTTAAAACTTTCGTTACGGCCATGCCCGATCGGGAACGGCGCTTGGCGGACTTCAAACGCTGTCATGCCTGATCGTGAATCCTTGTCCTTTGTTTACTTATTCATCCAGTATTGAGGTAACATAAGGAAAGTTGTTTTTGTGCGTAGCGTGTCTAGTACGACCTAATAACTTTGTATGTGTTTTGGTTTCAGTTTTTGATTTTTTTTTAGTTTGTAAGTGTAAATAGTAATAATGTAAACAATTTTGAGCACCTGAGGTAAGATTACCAACTATGGCAACTGCAGCAAAAGTGTTAAACACTGTGGAATGGATCCCTAATGGTGGCTCTGACTTGTTAACAGAAAGCGGTACTGTCTGCAAGCGTTGAACGTCGACCACAGAGTTACAACGGCAGAATTTCAAAACTGAACATATAGTACATGCCTCCTAGAAAACCTAAAATGAACTTGTGTTATTGTATGCTGTAATGAGTTTGTAATATATGGTATAAACTAATTAAATTAAAGAGTACACAATTCTGATAAAACGTCACAAGGAGTTGTGTAAAAAAAACTCAGAAATATACTAATATATTTGTTTGTAATTATATCCCTTATTCCCCTAAACCCAGTTTTAACACGGGAAACAGCATAAACTTCCAGAGTTCCTTGTATCAGCTCTGATTTCTCCCAACTAAAAATGTTATCAATTCAAATTGATATATACATTTTAAGATGAATTTAGTGATATAAACAATATTTTTGTTTTAGTTTACAGCTTTATAATAAATGTATATTATATATAATTTGTATTTATTTATTTAAATTCTCATTGATCTGTGAATATTCTATTGGTGCATTTCAATAATTGGGATTTACTAATGATATGTCTCTCCCACAATTTGCTTAGCATATTGTGATTTAATTTTCATACACATACTCAAGTTTTTAAAGTATTTAAGATTGTTCATTAATGCAGATTATGTCATATTTAATGAAATATTAATATTTACTTTAAAAACAAGTACAATATAATATCATAAAATAGTTTTTTTTTTTTTTACATTACACTTTAATTACTGAACACACACAAACCTGAACTAACAGCTGATAATGGTCACACAGCTCCCGATCAAACCGCAGTCCAGTGGTCCGAATGGCTCCTGATGTCACGGCTATGTCAAACAGCGGGGATGGGTTGAGGATGGAGAACAAGATGTGCTCATTGAGCTCGGCCCCAACAACAGTGACCACAGCAACAGTCATAATCTTGGTCGAGTTCTCAACAATCGCTGTCTCATACTCAGACTGTTGGAAACTAAGTGTTGACTCGGAGCTCCATTCCCACTTGATGTTCACAAACCTAGCAGAAAGACATAAAATAAGGAGTTGCCTACTACCATGTACAGAAGAGCCTCACTTATCCGATGAAAACAGTCCATTATGACGACAGGTAAGTAATTATGTCGATAAAGGGAATGATAATAATAACTCTAAATAGTACTAATAAATGATTTACACTACAATAACTCTCGCTCAATTTTTATGACAAAAATAATTAATTTAATTAGAAAATTTGTTTAAAACGAACTATCTTACTATTTTACCTTATTAAAATTACTTTTTGGTATTAAATACTATAGTCGTACAAGATATTGATAAAACAATGTAACAATCTACAGCTTTAAAATAAACATTAAACTTTAAGGCACTTTAAAAAAATATATACTTTGTATAGTTACAAAAAGTAATTATTTGAAAAGGGAATTCACTATTTTGAAAAAAGGTTTATTACTGTTAATTGCTTGCTTGGAGTCTGTTACTAGTTGCTATTCCCCCTCCTTAAAAGCTATGTCAATCTTAAAAATAACATACACTCAACATATAGACAAAAGTTATGTACCTGCTCACGATACAGTCCCCGCTGTAGTTAATTTATTTAGATAGTTTTTATCTATGTAATTTTTTAAATCTTTCATGAGTTTGGTAGCTGACCTATTAAAGTCATACAATATATATATATATATATATATATATATATATATATATATATACTTTGTTATTATATTGTTATATATATATGTAGTAAGCAACAAAACGCTAGTGGCAAAAAACCTCTCCAGATAAATACAGTTTTTTTCCATTACTGAGCAATAATACATAATATTATTTTTATACAAATACAGTACTGTAGGAAGAGTACATCAGTTAAAAAGGAATGTCAGATAACTATATGATGGGTACTGAGGCTCGGCTGCATTTATATATCAATTGGTAAAAGAATTATTTATGGAATAGTAGTTTAAAAAAAGATAAAAAAGGGTTCAACCCTTATTTCTTATAACTATTTAATGAATCAAGAGTACAGACTTCTCTAAGTAATTGTTAAAATGATAAATTAAAAAAAATACCGCACTTAGAAATGTTCACAAAACTGAATCAATATCCTCTAAATAAAAAAATCCTTTCAGTGTTGAGTGATTAACTTACGAAAACGTGGTGTGAACTCCATCGGTGACAGAGATTTTGAGTCGCTGTGGTGTCTTATGCACCACCCGGGATTTGTTCCTGAGTGTGATAAGGCCAGAATCACCACTGATGAGATATATGTTGTCATAGTTACCAGTCACAATGGAATACTCCAGCTTTGTAATGTTGGGCGAGTCACAATCATTCGCATCAACCTAGGAAATATTTTAAATCACATTAACTAATTCCTTCATATTAAGAAATTTGTTGATCAATTTAATTTTTATCATATACAAATTACGTGATATTGGTTAAGTAAAAACTTGAAAATTTAATATTTTCTTTAATTAAATTTCCTCTAGGACATGATCCTCACCTGAATGATGGTAGCATTGTTGAACGTTGGCAGTAACAGCATTGTATAGTACTCTGCCTGGGAGAACCGGGGAGGACAATCGTTGACATCTACCACGTCCACTGTTACCTTGGCCAAATTCCGTGCAGAGAGTTGGGGATTCCCTTGATCCCTCACTTGTACTTGGAATGTCACCACTTGTGTTTGTTCATAGTCCAATCCTCCTCGGGTCCGAAGCGCTCCTATATAATAAGATTGTTAGCACATTTTTAAACTCTATTTGAAATAACTAGAGTCTATGTTTACCAGTGACAAAAGCACTTGTGTACCTTTCCTCTTTGATTGTTTAAAGCTCATTGGAAACTATGTGTATTATAGAAAAGACTAAAGTGAATTGTCTATGCTCTTTCTTCTATAAATAAGTTTTGCTTATTTTTATTTATTGATTGCACTCAAGTACCTATTTTAAAACAGTTTCAACATGGGGGCAGGTTTGTGCTCCATAATTTAACTATTACTTGTTGACTATGCTATAACGGAACGAATAAAATGGACAATGAAATAGTAGGAAAATGAATATAAATATTAATGGATAAGGATTCATGTCACAACGTGTTTCCCACACTACCATCTACTTGCGGAAAGCTGACTCACGAACTGAGAGTGCACTTGCACTTTTACGTGACTATTTATTCAACAAATAAAGCGAGAGTGCACTAGAGCACACTCACTAAATTCAACTCAACTTTATTCACTTCACCCGTAGACAGTGATGATATACAATTCATACAGGTTTGTCTTCGCTTATATTAAAGCTCCATATTTATTATGTGCAATTTTCCTCATTCTACTAATATTTTCTTCGGTATTTGAATCAAAATGGGAAAAAAGAGGAATTTCCTTTAAAAAAATGTCAATTTTCTGCGAATAAATTCTGGGAGTAACCGATGATCAGAATTCCATTTACAGTAGAACTCCAACTATCCGAATCAATTGGGACCAGACCCTATTCAGATAATCAGATTTGTATCTTAAAGCAGTCCATTTTATTTAATTACTGCATGTAATTAAATGCATGCATGTTGAAATGGAATATAAAACAACATTTTTAATGAGAAAGGGCATTTATCATATAATTAATTAGAGTTTAATTACATACTAGTGTGTATTTATGTGCCATCCTGTAACAAATGTTATAGCTTGCTAAACATCTTAGTTAAATATGCTCTATATGTTTGATTGACTTCTTTGTTTTTGGGCATCCAGGTTGCGCATCCGCTTGACAGAGGGAAGGACAAATACATTATTCCTATCACAATATGTTTCCTGGCATAGTTTGTATTTTTTCTTTTAAGACGGTGTTACAGGGTACAGTATTTATTGAGGCATATTAAGTGTTATTTATGGTGATACACATATGAAAGGATTAAAAACACTACTCTTCTTGTTGTATGCTTTTAATTTTTTTCTTTTTCTCAGAACTATTAACAACTGAAGATTGGAACATTTCTTTTATGACATTCTGAAAGCGATTTGGATAATTGGTGATACAGATAGTTGGAGTTCAGATAATTGGAGTTCTACTGTACATTTAATTTCCCACCTGTACTAGTATCAATGTAGAACATCCTCTGTGGCACAGTTTCTGTTATCTCATATTGTAGAATGGCTGAGTCTTTGTCATACGCCTTAAGCACCAGAGGACTGCCAGTAGAAGTTAAGACCAAAGATCCTGGGGCTGCATCCTCGGGCAACCTGCCTCGATATTCTGTCTCCAGGAACACGGGGGCATTGTCATTGCAGTCTACTACATCAACTATCAAACTGCTCTCAGATCTTACTCCAGCCTAGAACAAAAATGATATAACAAATAAATTTGTAATTTAAAAATTCATAAGCTTGTAATAATTATAAATGTTCTTATCTAAAAAATCATTACAGTACCTGTTCCCGATGCTGTGGATTTTAACATTTTAACATATGATGTTGTAATTAATTATAATCATGTGTTTTATTTTTGCTTTTGTTTACTTTTGTTGTTGTGATGTTCAATTTTGGGAAGTAAAAGTGAGTTTCAATGTCTTGAAGAATTTAAATATTATTCTGATTTCTACAAAACTATAATTAACTTTCTCATACCAAAAGGTAAGGTCCTCCGAACGAAACATGGTCCGACCGGGCCTGGATAACCAGAACTATGGAAAAGTAAGACAAATGTTTCTATAAACCTCTGTGTCAATATAATTACCTCTTTATCTACCTCAATCCTCAAACAAACTCTACCTCAATAATTTCAACTTTTCTCAATCTCAATCTTTTTTTACCTCTCTAAACTTGTATTTTTTTGTATATGTTTAACTTTTTACAATGAAACCTCAAACTTTTGCTCGATTGACAAACCTCGTTAAAGCTAGGCTGAATAAAATTCATGACTGTTTAGAAAATCTGTCTGAGGATTCTCCTCTTTAAACACTTGAACATCAAAAGATTCTTGTATACCAGGCAGAGGTTTAAACTCAAACAAATTGAATTTGACGAAAACATGAAAAAAATGTTAGATTCAAACGATGATTTTGATGAACAAAATGTCATTGACAAACAGGATGAAATTAATGAACTTTGTGTCACTATTCAAAGTAAAATTAAAATTCTTTTAAATATTAATGATGATATCCAGTCAGTAGCAAGTAATGTAGCAAGTAACGAAACTATTCAAGGACAACTTTCCACGTCGGTGATACGTTTACCTAAAATAGAATTGAAGCATTTTAGTGGAGACCCTCACACCTGGATTGCTTTTATCAACCTGTTTGACGCAACTATAAACTCAAACTCATCACTGTCCCCTGTTGCGAAATTTCAGTATTTACTTGGTACATTATCAGGTGAAGCTCTTAATTTAATCAAATCGTTACCAATCTCAGAACCTAATTACTTCATAGCTTACAAGACGTTACATGAACGTTATCATTCAGTGCGTAGACTCTCCTCTGTGCATTTAAACAAGATAATAGATCTCCCCAATATCAATCTCTTTCCTGTTAAGAACTTAAGACATTTTGTAAATGCATTTCAAGAAAACACTCAAGCCTTCAAAGTATTGGACTGTGATATTGTTGAGAAAAATCCTTTGTTAGCTTCTATGCTTTTACGGAAGTTTGACACCGAACTGTTACATAAATTTGAAAACTCAAAAGGAAACTCTCAAACTCTTTCTACTGTAACAGAAATCATCACGTTCCTATCTGACTACTGTACTCATGCAGAAGACGCTTTCTTGCATTCTTCCAACAACAAAAATAACTCCTCTCATTGGACCCCTAAGTCTTTAAATGAAAAATTTCAACCTCGACCTATCTCTCTCGTGTCTGCCTCAGAACCTTTAGAGTTTACTTGTTTTGTTTGTTCAAAAGACGGACACAAAGTTTATTCTTGTCCAATGTTTAGTAAATCTCCCCAAGAACGGCATCATATTGTTAAAACACAACATCGATGTTTCTCTTGTCTTGGAAATCACACAATTGGTGATTGTAAGTCCAAGAACTCTTGCTTCAAGTGTCACAAGAAGCACCATACTTTATTACACTCAGATTCCTCATCCTCTCAATCTCAATTAAGTTCTCCTAATAAAGAACCCACTACGCACTCTTCTCAACCTCCAGATAAACAAAATAAGTTTGCTGGTATTTCCACTAACTCAACCTCCAATTATTCTCAACCTCTAAATAATACTACAGTTTTGTTATCTACGATTCTTGTAAAACTTGTAAATAAACAAGGTAATGCACATGTTTTCCGAGCACTGATTGACTCTTGCAGTCAATGTGACTTTATGACCGAATGAGCTGCTCAGCTGCTAGGTATTCAACGTCAAAAATCAACCCTTCGTGTCAATGGTATATCTCAATCTCTCGCTACTACCAAAGGAATGGGATGTGTTGACATTGAAACTCTCCAAGGTGATAAAATTTCGGAAAATCATCCCATGTTGATTTTGGATAAAATTACCTCGGACATGCCCAAATATCATCTTCATTCAGATTTACTAGAACTTGTTAAACCTTTTGTTTTGGCTGATCCCACTTTCCACCGTCCTGGTCCCATTGATGTTCTATTAGGTGGTGGTCTTTTTCCTTTCATTTTTACTGGGGAAAAAGTAAATCTTGGAACTAATATGCCTTTCATAATGAATACGGTGTTTGGTTACATTCTCATAGGCCATGCTCCTTACAATGATGATTCTTCTCAAAACCAGATTTCCTCTCATCCCACAACTCTACTAACTGTCTCTGATTTTGATCTTCACTCTGCCATACAACAATTCTGGCAACAAGAGGAACCCCCCACATATTCCAAACAAACTTATGAAGACACCTTATGCGAAGAACACTTTATTAAGACACATTCTAGAGATGTATCTGGTAGGTATTGCGTTCGTCTACCTTTCAAACCTAACCATCCTCCAATAGGTGATTTGACATTCTCAGCTAAAAATAGATTCTTAGGACTTGAAAAAAGATTCACTACTCAACCTAAATTCAAGGAAGCCTATGTCAAATTTATGGACGAATATTCAGAAGTCGGACATATGAGACCTTGGGATTCAGTTCCAGATGAAAACTATTTTCTCCCTCATCATGGTCATAAAAGAATCAAGCTCAACCACAAAACTGGGGACTGTCTTTGACGCTTCATGCAAAACCTCAAACGGTGTTTCACTAAATGATATTCTCCTCACAGGATCAAAATTACAATGTTTTATACAATGTTAACTCACCAACTTACGGGAAACCAGAGATCATATTGTTCTACAATTAACCAAAGGAGGGGTTGATACTGTAGACAAGTACAAGGAACAGTATTCCATAGCAAGAACTTCAAATAGATGGTCGATGACTGTATTTTATTCTCTCCTCAACATTGCTGGATTAAACAGTTTTATAATTTTTAAACAAAATGTTGGAGAAGCAAGTATGAAGAGGAGACATTACTTACAAACTTTGGCAAAAGACCTATGTAAAGACCAAACGCTCTCTAGAATTCAGGTAAAGAGCACACCAACTTGGATCAAAAAACGCCTAAGAGAAATTTTTCAAGTCCAAATTGAAGCTCGGCCACCTCCATCAGGCAGGTATTACGCCTGTACTTGGAGGCAAAACCGCTCTTCAAAAACAAGATGTTCCACCTGTAAATTTTTCATTTGCAAAGAACATACAGCTCATGTACATTGTATAAACTGTGTTGAAGATAACAATGTTGAAGATATGAATGATTCAGAATAAAATTTTAAATGGCTATACAAGACATTCGTGCATTGTACCAAATGATGTTTACAGTTTCATTTTTCTATATAATGCATTTATAAACATTTGTTAATCTATAATTTTTGATAAAATAGCTTTAATCAAAACTTTAAGTGTTTTATTAAATTTGTATAAGAAAAATAAATTTACGTTTTTTGTATTAACTTCAGTTACTTAGTTTTTATTTAAAACCTGGAGGAATCCTCCGTGTGTCACCTCTCAAAGGTTAATAGACAAACACTTTGTTTTATTGAATAATGTGAGAAATCAACAAATTTCATCAATCACGTTATTATTCGTTATACATTATCCTCATCAGTCATGCAGTTTTAAATCAACAAAATTCATCAATCACGTTATTATTCATTATATATTATCCTCATCAGTCATGCAGTTTTAAATCAACAAATTTCATCAATCACGTTATTATTCGTTATACATTATCCTCATCAGTCATGCAGTTTTAAATCAACAAAATTCATCAATCACGTTATTATTCGTTATACATTACCCTCATCAGTCATGCAGTTTTAAATCAACAAATTTCATCAATCACGTTATTATTCGTTATACATTATCCTCATCAGTCATGCAGTTTTAAATCAACAAAATTCATCAATCACGTTATTATTCGTTATACATTATCCTCATCAGTCATGCAGTTTTAAATCAACAAAATTCATCAATCACGTTATTATTCATTATACATTATCCTCATCGGTCATGCAGTTTTAAATCAACAAATTTCATCAATCTTGTTATTATTCGTTATACATTATCCTCATCAGTCATGCAGTTTTAAATCAACAAAATTCATCAATCACGTTATTATTCGTTATACATTATCCTCATCAGTCATGCAGTTTTAAATCAGCAAATTTCATCAATCACGTTATTATTCATTATACATTATCCTCATCAGTCATGCAGTTTTAAATCAACAAATTTCATCAATCACGTTATTATTCATTATACATTATTCTCATCAGTCATGCAGTTTTAAATCAGCAAATTTCATCAATCACGTTATTATTCATTTTACATTATCCTCATCAGTCATGCAGTTTTAAATCAGCAAATTTCATCAATCACGTTATTATCCATTGTACATTATCCTCATCAGTCATGCAGTTTTAAATCAACAAAATTCATCAATCACGTTATTATTCATTATACATTATCCTCATCAGTCATGCAGTTTTAAATCAACAAATTTCATCAATCACGTTATTATTCATTATACATTATCCTCATCAGTCATGCAGTTTTTTTTGTATTGATTTTAATTAATGTTTTAAAGGAAAGACCTCGTACATTCTGATATTTATTATTTATTTCGGTTGACAATGGATTCATATATTGTTTGCACTATAGAAAATTATCTCTACAAAGGCAAACACAACTTTTAAATCCAATCCATCTAAAATACAGAGCAGTAGCTATTTATTTCAAAACTAAAATATATATTTCATAAATTACCAGTAATTAATTATAAAAGATAAAATTGAAGTAACTTCATTTTTACTCTTTATATAACATTACAAGATGTCTTATTTTGGTATTTTTAAAAACAGTACAGTCTCGATTATTCAACCTTCGCTTATTCGACATTCCGTGTTATCCGACATCACCCTCAAAAAAAATAAAACAATAGCGGACAACATGCAGCAAGCATTACCTCAACTAACTGTACCACAAGACTAAAATTTGCACGGTATAGACTGTACATGCCCGTGCACAATATCACTGTCTACGTTCAGCTTGTGTGTGAGTCATTAAATGTCATTCCTTTTCTTTTACTATTAAGAGCAGTGTTAATCGTTTATTTAAGAAATACAGTAGCCTACATCTAGTTTATATAATTTGTGTTATGTTTCTCCTATTTTAATGTGTAAATACGAGTTTATTCTGTGTATTTTTGTTTATTGTTATGTTTTATAGTTTATTGCGTGTCTCATTTTAGTAACAAGTTTTAGTTTTTATTATTAGCCGGTTCCATATTATATATCAATAAAAGCCAATGATGTAACTGGCAGTTTTTCTCTTTAAACAATATTGTTAAATGTATACTGTACACAATTATAAATTTATTTTGCTCTTACCCAGAGTTTTATTACATTCTCCCTATTATTCGACATATTCAAATATCTGACATCATGGCTGACCGTTTACGTCGGATAATCAAGACTCTACTGTATTTATAACTTTGGGGGAAATGTGAAATGTACTAATCAAATATACTATTTTATAACAAATAATAACGTTAACATACCTGTGTCGTCTTGAGCTACAAAATCCTATTTATTGGACTAGCCGTTTCAGGGTTTGACCATGGAGTTCTTGATCTGAAACCGGTAGTCTAATAAATAGGATTTTGTAGCTGAAGACGACAAGGGTACTTTAACCTCATTATTTTTTATATTTAACCTTATTATTTGTTATATATATATATATATCAGCTCAGGAGGCTTCAACAAAGAATAAATACTATTTTATTCCTAACATTCATGAACAGTCAAATATTAAATCATTGAAGTTTAAAATTAAAGCGTTTGCTTAGTTTCAATATCAAACATTATGAAATGACATACAAAACTGATCCTAAACTTCACTACGCATTTTTTCAATCAACTGTCTGGTATATTATGAATATATGAATGCTCATATACGAGGGCCGTTCAGAAAGTAACCTCCGATTGGTCACAGTGCGGGTTGTGGGGGGAGTAGCGACGCCATCTTGCATTCACGCACTCAACAGGTCAGTCGGCATCAAGCCGTGGTCGAGTGAACGTCGTACCTGCGCTAGTGTAGTTTTTGTGGCAGTTTGAAATGTGCGCTGCAATAGAAAACCCCGCCAAATGCGAAGTGCGTGCTGTCATAAGGTTTTTTACAGCCAAAGGATATTCTGCAGCAGCTATTCATCGTGAGATTTGTGCCGTGTACGGACCAAGAGTTATGAGTGAAGGAGTTGTCCGTGAATGGGTACGTTTATTTAAAAGTGGACGAGAAAACGTTCATGATGAAGAGAGGAGTGGTAGACCATCATTGGTGACTGACGAACTTGTTCAGGCAGTTGATGCAAAAGTTCGTGAAAATCGACGTTTCACAATGTCGGAGTTATCTACTGTTTTTCCACAGATTTCTAAGACTCTCTTGTACGAGATAGTGACAGCAAGATTGGGTTACCATAAGTTCTGTGCACGATGGGTGCCCAAAATTCTTACCGACCACCACAAAACTCAAAGAATGGCCTCTGCATTAGACTTTCTGTCACGTTATGAGGACGAAGGAGAACCATTGTTAAACAGAATCGTGACCAGTGACGAAACCTGGATTAAGTACGTGAACCCTGAGACAAAAGAACAATCAAAGATGTGGGCACATTCAAAGTCGCCTACCAAACCAAGAAAAGCCTTGCAAGATTTTTCTGCCAGAAAACTTATGGCAACGGTGTTTTGGGATGCCAAAGGGGTGTTGTTGGTTGAATTCATGGAACGTGGGACGACCATTAATCAAGACGTGTACTGTGAAACACTAAAAAACTTACGACGGGCTATACAGAATAAACGCCGTGGTATGCTGACTTCCGGTATCGTTTTTTTTGCACGATAACGCCCGTCCTCACTCTGCTCGCAGAACAACGGCCCTTCTTGAGTCCTTCAAGTGGGACGTTTTCAACCACCCACCTTATAGCCCAGATCTGGCGCCAAGCAATTATTACCTCTTCATGCATATGAAGAAATGGCTCGGGTCCCAGCGGTTTGATGACGACGAAGAGCTCAAAGATGCAGTCACAGGCTGGCTCCAGGCACAAGCGGGTGATTTTTATGCAGAAGGAATTTCAAAGCTTGTGAAGAGATACGATAAGTGCCTCAATCACTATGGAGACTATGTAGAAAAATAGTGCAAAGATGTAGTTGTAAGATGTATATATTAAATATTTTTATTTAACTTGGTGTATTTTTTTAAATCAACCGGAGGTTACTTTCTGAACGGCCCTCGTATATGGGTAACTCTCACTTTCACATGTCTGATTTCTAAAGAATATGTTTTATCTTGTGGTCTTTTTCTAAAAAACCAGCCAGTGTTTTTTTATTAACAATTTTCATCTTTTTTAATGATAAAAAATGTATTTTGAGAATAAAGTATATTTAGCTAGCTTGAAATTTTTTATAGAAGCAATAGTTTAAAAGCGTACTAATTAATAAGTTCAAACTCAATCGTATTGAATTTTCTAAATTTACAATTATAACTAATGAGAGAAAGTCTTCATACCAGGTTGGTAGCAGATATTGTAAGGTTGTAGATAGGTATGGTCTCGTAGTCCAAGAAGTGGGAGATAACTACGGCCCCAGTGGTGGGGTTGATGGTGAAGTGTTCTCCAGTGTTGCCACTCTCTATTCTGTAAGTCACAGCGAGGGCACTGCGTGCTCGGACTTGCCACACCAATGAACCTAGAGGGGCATCCTCTGCCACTTCTGCTACAGCATTATGAGCTTCAAACCTACAACATGACGATTTTAAACATTAAGTTAAAAGCTAATGAAGTTTAAAAAACGTTGACCAAGGGAGAAGTTGTACATGTTTTTTTTATACCACAATGTATATGATTTGTGTTATTAATATTTTATAACAAGTAAACTTTTATAAACAATTATAAGAGCTGAAATTTGACATTCTAGTGTTTTTATTAGGGGTGTGCGAGTAGCTCGAAATTCAAGTTTTTAAAAATCTTGAACTCGATTTGAGATTTAAAAAAACTCGAAAAAAATCGAGTCGAGTTTTGCCATATCTTTGAGGTAAAACACTATAATCAAGACAAAAGTCCCATTTGTATAATAGATTATAAAGATATGCATTTTATATAGGCAACTGTATTTAAAATATGATTATAATATCGTATTCGTAACCAGAGATGTTCTCATGATGTATTCAGATTCGTGATTCACGCACACAAGTCTCGATCGTACGGCCATGGCGATTACGGCAAAAAGTATTCCGATTATTTATAAAAAGGCACGTCCAAATAAGCTGTTCCAAATAGCCGTCACTAGTTATTCATACAAAACGTGATAATTGATCACAAAGAATCAGTTATTGAACCGTTTCAAAACTTTGTTACATAACTTTTACCAACATATGAAATTAAAAGTTGCATTTATTTCAGGTCCATCCTTTAAAAGTGACTAAAACTATTCTAAGAATGACAATTTCAGACAGATTTAATTACATCATGTTCAATCTGTAACAGAATTTACGCATAGAACGTAAACTATTGAAATTGAAAAGCTATAATAATTTGAGATAGAATGCCAGGAACAGTTTCATTTCGGCACTGTTACTAATAAAATAACGATTAATGTAGCTACTACCAGTACATCGCCGACTCGATGACTTGGAAGAAATAAATAAATAAACATCAATGACTTTTTGCCTAGTTTTCTAGTCTCACGTTCCAGAATCAATGACGTTCCAGACAGTTATTCTGTTTCTGTTTTGGCCTGACATTACTTAACGGCCCAAAGCCTCATTACGTCTGGTCTAAATAACCTTCCAAGTTACCAAAGGTTATGAAGTTGAAGTAATGCCGTATGTTACGTAACAATAATAAGGTCGTTGCGGTTTTGCTTGACATTACAGAGTTACCGCTCAAAGTTCGTTCTGTTATCGATAATTTAACTGTAACATCCAAGAGTCTTAAGTTTCCTTCGTAGTTAGTGATGGAATTACCTGTTCTTTAAAGTGAACAGTGGTAACCGTTCCACTCACTTGTAAGGCCTGTGATTTCAAACAGTGATTCCGTTCTTTTTGCTCCAACTGTGATTTGAATGTCAAATCACTTAGACCTACGGCCTACTACAACAATCGGAACGCTTCGAGGTTATGTATTTGAGGTGATCCAAACTTTATTAATTATTAAGCGAACTTAAAATAAATAATGTTAGTATGTGTTGCTTACTTCATTTCAGTGTTTTCATTTTTGAAAATTAAGGGTTAAATACTCGACTCGAAAAAAACTCGAACTCAAAATTATGTCTAAAAACTCAATTCGACATGACTCAAATCCTAAAATTGTTACTCACACACCCCTAGTTTTATTATCTTAAATGTACATGGAAAATCAAAAAAGTACAGTAATTTTAATGTTTTTCAAGATATCAAATAATTGATTTATATAGATACTTTGTCTCCAATTACGTACATTCTCTTTAATGGACAATAAAACATTAAAAATCTCTAATTTGATAGTGCTTCACCATTCGATCACATTGAGTTTAGTAACGATTAACGAAAAGCTATTCTTTCATAAATATTGTGACAACTACAAAACAAAACTAGTATTCAAAGACAAAGCAAATTACTTTTTTGCTTTGTAAATTTTATTACTTATTTAGTTTATAAAACTGACAAAATGTAATAAGGCAAATGGTCTTAACATATCTTTTAAAAGAAATAAACGTATACGTATACTGACTGGCGAACTGTGATAAACACGGGAAAAGTGGAAACCAGAGGTGAAGAGCCACCGTCCACTACTCTCACCATCAGGTTGAACTCTGCCACCACCTCACAGTCTAGCTCCCGTGACACGGAGATGTCTCTTGACACTTGGTCTATGGCAAAGACACACATGTACTAACCTGGGAGGGGAGTGGTCTGACTGGCGAACTGTGATAAACACGGGAATAGTGGAAGCCAGGGGTGGCGAGCCACCGTCCACTACTCTCACCATCAGGTTGAACTCTGCCACCACCTCACAGTCTAGCTCCCGTGACACGGAGATGTCTCTTGACACTTGGTCTATGGCAAAGACACACATGTACTAACCTGGGAGGGGAGTGGTCTGACTGGCGAACTGTGATAAACACGGGAAGAGTGGAAGCCAGGGGTGGCGAGCCACCGTCCACTACTCTCACCATCAGGTTGAACTCTGCCACCACCTCACAATCTAGCTCCCGTGACACAGAGATGTCTCCTGACACTTCATCTATGGCGAAGAAGTTGCCAATGTTCCCTACAAACACACAGCTTTCTTCAAAAAACACTGGCACATTACAGTAAGAGCAGAAACATTAATGTTACAACTTATTTAAATATAGTTTTATGTATATTTAATGGTAGATTTATATTTAAAATAATTTTTAGACCCTTAACTTTTAATAAGCCAAACTTTTCATTCTTCTTACATTAACATTTAATTTATTTATACATGTATTTGGATAATACTTATATTGTAATTAAATATAGTTTTCTTAAATGCTATTTGTACATTTTGTGTTTTTGGTAATTTTTTACTTATTTAAAAGTTTTACCTTTAAGACAATTATAGAAGTAGATTATAAAAAAAAAAAACTTTTGATATTACGTTTACCTAGTTCTAATTTACAAAGCAACGCCTACCTGATACTATGGAATATGTAACAGCAGCGTTCTTCCCATGATCCTTATCACTTGCTTTAACAGTTACCACCCTGGAACCTATAAATGCACTCTCCAGTACATCTGCCTGGACAACACCCCCTGACCACTGGGGTGCATGGTCATTGCTGTCAGTTACTTGAACAATCACCCGAGCAAAATCACGCTTCACTGGAGAACTTGAGTCTGAAACCACCACTGTCAAGATGTGCTTGGCATTGGTTTCCCTAAAACAGTCATCGTTTTAGTATGACTACACATGAATAGCTGATAGTAATGAACTAAGAAACTAAACTGAAAAATTTACATAAATTCTGTAACTGCGTTTGTTTGTAATAAACTGATTAGTTAAAATTATAATAACAAATAATACTATAAGTTAATATAAAACATTCAGTCTTAGTACAAAATAAGTTTTCTTTTAACCTGTACTGATTTAATTGTTAAAAAGTCCAATTTTTTATCAGATACTACTTGTGACTTCTTACCGGTCCAGAGGCTGCGAAAGAGTAAGGAGGCCAGTTTGGTGGTCCAAATTGAACAACTCTAGGCTGGCCATGCTTTGGGCACCATGCATACTGTATACCAGCTGACTGGATGCATCTCTATCTGTGGCGCTAAGTTCCACCAATTGAGCGCCTTGTGCAGCGCTCTCAGCCACTGACACCAAATACTCAGATTTGGTGAATTCTGGACGAAACTCATTGCTATCTATCACCTCCACTTCCAACTACACAAAAACACCAAATATCAATAATAATTATACAAGTAGGGTTTCTATTTTATTTCCAACATTATTTAACGTGTGACACTAATTGGAGCTTTATATGATAGCTACAAAAGTTGTAATATTTATACTATTGATGAAAAGTTGTTAAGAAATTCAAATTTTAATAATTAAAATTAATAAAGTATGCCAGGAAAATGGTAACAGCCTGAATCTGTCATAAATTGAAAACTAAATAAAATGTAGGTATTAAAACCTCGAGTATACAACACCCACCACTGCCACCTACCCACCAATAGTAGAAGCTATCAGTCTCTCTACTCACCTGAAGAAAGTGCCAGTGGCTCTGAAAATTTAAGCACATGTGAGTCTATTGTATTTGTTTACTACTATTATGGTGTTAGTGGACTTGTCTTCCAAGATAAGTTTGCGATGTATACTATTGTAGATGTAAGATGCAATATCCTATTGTAAAACTGTAGTCATAGTGATTGGTAGAAAATTATTGGATATATCCAATGCTTCAAGTGTTTTAAGGAACATACACAACATTTCAATAGGTGCTGTCTACAAATTCGTGTCATCTTCAATCTTGAAGATGACAGGAGTTTTTATACTTCAAAATGTTGTGTTTGTTCCTAATGCACATGAAGCATTGGAAATCTCCTATAATTTTCTAACATGAACAATCCAACGCCAACAAATAACTTTCAATGTGAATGTGGGTATTGCGTAAATGAATACATTTTTTAAACTAGAAAATATCTAGTTTGAGACAATACCTGAGTGTAGACTGTGCGATGGTTGTCGGAAATGCTAATTGTCAGATTGTAGAAGTCTTGGGTTTCACAGTCAAGCTGCTGAGCCAGTTGAACACTGCCAGAATCCACTCCGATGATAAATTCATCTCTTGGATCTCCATCTAACAGACAGAATTATAATACTGTTCATCAAAATAAAAAAATTAATATCTGTGTGTTCCATAACTCTGAAGACAAACGCTACCAGCATTCACTTCAAAGTATTCTCAAGATGGGAGACAACTTGTTAACATGGTGCAAAAGGAAAAGAAGAAGATATAGAAAAGACGGCACCAGTAAAAGACCAAAGAGAAGGGAGGGACGCAACATAATGTCCGGAAGCGAAGACACAAGCGATGAGCAAGACGACGAAAATGTGGCACAAGGAAGACAGGTTGTTTTTAGAAGAGACCACCACCTCTCTTCAGCACTTATTATATCAGAAATTGATTACATCCTAACATGTAAGGACAAACCAGAGGCATTAAGGCTTGAACACAAATTGTTACTAAGTCATATAGGAGATAGAGAGATTATACATCCGAAGTGGGCTTACTCTTTTTTCCTCAATAACTTGGAAAAGATAGCTTGCCCTAACAGAGAGTCACTATCAGAACTAAATACCTTATTAGAAATATCTACATTAGCTACAAAAATATCCACAAAGGACTACTCAGGACAAGAGAAGAGTATATTATGTGAAAGAACACCTGAACTAGACACGCTCTATCTTTGCAAAGTGGAAATGGATGACATATTCGAAACAATATGCAACTCAAAATACTTCACTCTAACCTATAGACTGGGATCAATACATGCCTATGTGGCAGGAAACATACATTGTATCCCAATATCCGAAAAAG
>JAQJVL010006366.1:0-29547 GCA_035578905.1 Stictocephala bisonia | reverse complement strand
TCTCTCTCTCTCTCTCTCTCTCTCTCTCTCTCTCTCTCTCTCTCTCTCTCTCTCTCTCTCTCTCTCTCTCTCTCTCTCTCTCTCTAACTAAAACATACCACAAGTATATAATTACATATAATAGTACTTGTAATAGAAAGAATCTGTAACCAGGAAGTATAGTTAGTGATAATTGAATGTAATATATTTGGTAATACAACAGTAACACGCATTTGCAGGTAAGAATCTGTAACCAGGAAGTATAGTTAGTGATAATTGAATGTAATATATTTGGTAATACAACAGTAACACGCATTTGCAGGTAAGAATCTGTAACCAGGAAGTATAGTTAGTGATAATTGAATGTAATATATTTGGTAATACAACAGTAACACGCATTTGCAGGTAAGAATCTGTAATCAGGAAGTATAGTTAGTGATGATTGAATGTAATATATTTGGTAATACAACAGTAACACGCATTTGCAGGTAAGAATCTGTAACCAGGAAGTATAGTTAGTGATAATTTAATGTAATATATTTGGTAATACAACAGTAACACGCATTTGCAGGTAAGAATCTGTAACCAGGAAGTATAGTTAGTGATAATTGAATGTAATATATTTGGTAATACAACAGTAACACGCATTTGCAGGTAAGAATCTGTAACCAGAAAGTATAGTTAGTGATAATTTAATGTAATATATTTGGTAATACAACAGTAACACGCATTTGCAGGTAAGAATCTGTAACCAGGAAGTATAGTTAGTGATAATTGAATGTAATATATTTGGTAATACAACAGTAACACGCTTTTGCAGGTAAGAATCTGTAACCAGAAAGTATAGGTTTTGATCATTTAATGTGTTTTCTAAAGATTACACAACCAAGTATAATGTTGTAACAGGTTACAGATGGTGTATAGTAGAACATAACAAATGGTTAATAATTGATTATTAACAACTATCGTACATGTTGGACGTTCTGTAAACATTATTAGTTATAATTATAATTTATTAATTGTAGTAAAGTAACATGATAATAAGTATTACAGTGTAGTCTGTCAACATTTACAATATACTTATAGATTTTTAAATTAGTTACTCGAATAGTAAAGAGTTACTATTCGACTCGATTGTTGTAGGAGGAAGTAAAATAAAAAAAATATATATTTATGCATTTAAATATTCTGATACTTTTGTGTTTATGACTGTTTGTAACTCATATGCACAGGTCATAAGCAAGTGGGAGGTGGTGGGTTTTATAGTGGGGACGGAGAATAGAGCTGGAACCATTGTACTCCACATGAAATACGGGGTTGTTTTTAAGCATTATTCCAAGCAGTTCAAGACCACGTAATATTTTTTGCTAGTTATGATTGAAAGTAACTTGCGTGTAAAGAAAACGTAGCAGCAGATTATCAAATATAAAAAAAACTTTATTTTATAAAAAGAAGAAAAAGAATGAAAAGTAAGTTTGTGACAGTTTTTGTGATATAACTTAGATAATGGCATTATAAATTATAAAAATATATACTTACTGTATAAAATGTAGTTATTTAAGATATTGTGCTATTTACAAAAAACATTTTAAATGTTTATATAAAATTATTTTATTTTATATAAAACATTAATTTAGTAATCGCAATATATAAAAATAACATATAACATAACAAACGATGGTAGTGTATAAAATTAGCAGGGAATGTATCAAATATCAAAAGTAGTGTATTATGAATTCCTAATCAACTGAATTTTTTTATTGCCGCATGAATTAAATGTATTTTAACGTACCATTAATTTAGTAAACATTTATGATAAAATACTAGTTCAAGATAACTTTCTTTCTTTTACACTATGCGATATAAACTGGTCCATAGATATTCCTCCCTAGGGTGCCGTTGGTTATACTCTGGTTGGTTTTTGTAGCCCTAACGTTCTTTATAAGGTGCGATGTAAACTGGTCCATAGATATTCCTCCCTAGGGTGTCGTTCGTTATACTTTGGTTGGTTTTTGTAGCCCTAACGTTCTTTATAAGGTGCGATATAAACTGGTCCATAGATATTCCACCCTAGGGTGTCGTTCGTTATACTTTGGTTGGTTTTTGTAGCCCTAACGTTCTTTATAAGGTGTGATATAAACTGGTCCATAGATATTCCTCCCCCGGGGTGCCGTTCGTTACATTCTGGTTGGTTTTTGTAGCCCTAACGTTCTTTATAAGGTGCGATGTAAACTGGTCCATAGATATTCCTCCCTAGGGTGTCGTTCGTTATACTTTGGTTGGTTTTTGTAGCCCTAACGTTCTTTATAAGGTGCGATGTAAACTGGTCCATAGATATTCCTCCCTAGGGTGTCGTACGTTATACTTTGGTTGGTTTTTGTTGCCCTAACGTTCTTTATAAGGTGCGATATAAACTGGTCCATAGATATTCCTCCCTAAGGTGTCGTACGTTATACTTTGGTTGGTTTTTGTAGCCCTAACGTTCTTTATAAGGTGCGATATAAACTGGTCCATAGATATTCCTCCCTAGGATTTCGTTCGTTATACTTTGGTTGGTTTTTGTAGCCCTAACGTTCTTTATAAGGTGCGATATAAACTGGTCCATAGATATTCCTCCCCCGTGGTGCCTTTCGTTATACTCTGGTTGGTTTTTGTAGCCTTAACGTTCTTTATAAGGTGCGATATAAACTGGTCCATAGATATTCCTCCCCCGGGGTGCCGTTTGTTACACTCTGGTTGGTTTTTGTAGTTCTAATGTTCTTTATAAGGTGCGATGTAAACTGGTCCATAGATATTCCTTCCTAGGGTGACGTTCGTTACACTCTAGTTGGTTTTTGTAGCCCTAACGTTCTTTATACAGTGCGATGTAAACAGGTCCATAGATATTCCTCCCCCTGGGTGCCATTTGTTACACTCTGGTTGGTTTTTGTACCTCTAACATTCTTTATAAGGTGCGATGTAAACTGGTCCATAGATATTCCTCCCTAGGGCGCCATTCGTTATACTCTGGTTGGTTTTTGTAGCCCTAACGTTCTTTATAAGGTGCGATATAAACTGGTCCATAGATATTTCTCCCCCGGGGTGCCGTTCGTTATACTCTGGTTGGTTTTTGTAGCCTTAACGTTCTTTATAAGGTGCGATATAAACTGGTCCATAGATATTCCTCCCCCGGGGTGCCGTTTGTTACACTCTGGTTGGTTTTTGTAGTTCTAATGTTCTTTATAAGGTGCGATGTAAATTGGTCCATAGATATTCCTTCCTAGGGTGACGTTCGTTACACTCTAGTTGGTTTTTGTTGCCCTAACGTTCTTTATAAGGTGCGATGTAAACAGGTCCATAGATATTCCTCCCTAAGGTGTCGTTAGTTACACTCTGGTTGGTTTTTATAGCCCTAACGTTCTTTATGCAATGTGATGTAAATGGGTCCATAGATATTCCTCCCTATGGTGTCGTTCGTTACACTCTAGTTAGTTTTTGTAGCCCTAACGTTCTTTATACAGCACGATGTAAACTGGTCCATAGATATTCCTCCCTAGGGTGCCGTTCGTTACACTCTAGTTTGTTTTTATAGCCCTAACGTTCTTTATGCAATGATGGTTCAAATTTATGCAATGCAATGGTTCAAATTGGTATCTTCTGAGCCAATAACACCAGAACAATGTTTCATCGTGTAGCCTATCTACCTCGCCCAGCATGTATTTACTCAAGATAACGATAGTGATTCAAATTGGTATCTTCCGAGCCAATAACACCAGCACAATGTTTCATCGTGTAGCCTATCTACCTCACCCAGCATGTATTTACTCAAGATAACGATAGTGATTCAAATTGGTATCTTCTGAGCCAATAACACCAGAACAATGTTTCATCGTGTAGCCTATCTACCTCGCCCAGCATGTATTTACTCAAGATAACGATAGTGATTCAAATTGGTATCTTCTGAGCCAATAACACCAGCACAATATTTCATCGTGTAGCCTATTTATCTCGCCCAGCATGTATTTACTCAAGATAACGATAGTGGTTCAAATTGGTATCTTCTGAGCCAATAACACCAGAACAATGTTTCATCGTGTAGCCTATCTACCTCGCCCAGCATGTATTTACTCAAGATAACGATAGTGATTCAAATTGGTATCTTCCGAGCCAATAACACCAGCACAATGTTTCATCGTGTAGCCTATCTACCTCACCCAGCATGTATTTACTCAAGATAACGATAGTGGTTCAAATTGGTATCTTCTGAGCCAATAACACCAGAACAATGTTTCATCGTGTAGCCTATCTACCTCGCCCAGCATGTATTTACTCAAGATAACGATAGTGGTTCAAATTTGTATCTTTTGAGCCAATAACACCAGAACAATGTTTTGTCGTGTAGTCTATCTACCTCGCCCAGCATGTATTTACTCAAGATAACGATAGTGGTTCAAATTGGTATCTTCTGAGCCAATAACACCAGAACAATGTTTTAGATGGCTGTAGATGCTCAATGCGTAATACATTAGCCATAATAAAACAAATTAATGAAAAATAAATAGGTTTAAATGTAGAAGAATACACTTTCTAGAGACTAAAATTATTATTTCTATCGACAATACCGTCAAGACAATATTCAATAATATTGAACTAACTAGTTAGACATGTTGAATTGTTAATGATTAAGTAGATTTAAAAATTGAGGTTAAGTTTATTTAAATTGAAAAGATTTTTTAACCTAATGTGGTTACTCATGTTATATATATTATGGAAAAAAGAGTATGTAATATAATTTACATAAATAATATAAGTCTTAATCTTTATTTAAAAGTAATATTACATTTTAATGGATATAACATTTAAAAGTGTTTATCTCAAGACTAAGCAGCAATGAATATTTATTTTTGAACCATCCTTTTAAACTGACGTTTTGTGTACAAAAAATGAATAAATTACAAGTTAAAAGGAAAAAACTTTACAAATTTCAATGTATGCTTAAAATGAGTTTTAACATTGTTGAACGATTAGTTGATAAAATATACTTTTAGACAAATAATAACCTTTATCTGAAACGTTACAGTACAACCTGTATATCAAATAAATATCAGTGAAGTTAACATTCTGGAGTTTTGTGTGGATTGGTTATACCATTGTATTTTACTATTGAAAAATTAGCTTAAATAAAAATAATTACATATGAGGAAATTAATTTAAACTTAAAAAGGTATTAAACACTATAGAGTATTCACATAATGATATGAATACTCGGAACTGAGTTCATTAGAACTACGAGTACACAAGACGTAAGAGAAGGAGAGGGTCTGGAACAGATTGTGTTGGAGGGATTGAAATCAATTTGTTAACTCGGAGTAAGTCCTGATCCACAACCCAAGCCTCTCGGAAACTTCTGAGTTTATCTGAACAAGCAGATTGTTTATTTACAGCACTCCCTCTGGAATTTAGGATTTGAATACCGATCTTGACTACATTTTGCAACATATAAGAGATAAGTATCGAAAACTGTGTGTGTTTTTTTAAATTAACACACAGTAAGTAAAACAAGTTTATAATTCAATTAACAGGCTAGAAGAACTAGAAAAATAATGAAATTTATAGCAATCGAATGTTATGGCCAAGGAACATACGTCAGTATGTATGTGACGTCAGTATGTATGTGACGTCAGTATGTGTGTGACGTCAGTATGTATGGGACGTCAGTATGTATGTTACGTCAGTATATATGTAACGTCAGTATGTGTGTGACGTCAGTATATATGGGACGTCAGTATTTATGTGACGTCAGTATGTGTGTGACGTCAGTATGTATGTGACGTCAGTATTTATGTGACGTCAGTATGTATGGGACGTCAGTATGTATGTGACGTCAGTATGTATGGGACGTCAGTATGTATGTTACGTCAGTATGTATGTGACGTCAGTATGTATGTGACGTCAGTATGTATGTGACGTCAGTATGTATGTGACGTCAGTATGTATGTGACGTCAGTATGCGTGTGACGTCAGTATGTATTCAATTCAATTCAATTCAAACACAGAGTACATTGAATAGTGTCAGCGATTGAAGCAATTTATACATAAGAAGTAGCAAGTAACACCACATTAGAATAAAGTATGTACAGTATTAATTTGAGACAATGAACCCCATAAACTACATTCAAGGCATAAAGTTATAATCATAAGTAGTGTATTATTTCGTATTTTCAAATACCTCATCTGTTGAATAGGGAGCAATTTCAATAAGGTAGTTTATAAGTTTCTTTTTAAATTGGTTGTTACATTCTTCATTTTTTAATGAATTTGGGAGCATTCTCAAAAATCTTAGCCCGGTTGAGCTCGTTTTTTTCTTTGCAAGCTCTAGATTGTGCCGTCGAGTCTCCACAAAGGCCCCTCCCCTTGTATTATAACCGTGCTTATCAATCAGTAATTTTTCAGGCATGTATTCTTTTACAAACATAATTGTCTGTAAAATATAAATTCCAAAAACCGTCAATATACCTAAGTTTTTAAAGTGAATTTTAACCGAATCTTTCTCTTTCATTCGTAAAATGATCCTAATTGCTCTTTTTTGCAGAATAAGACTTTTTAATAGGTTTTTTTCGAAGTTGAACCGTATAGGGATATTCCGTAGGATATATGCGAGTGAATGTAAGAAAAATATATAGACTTAAGCGTAGATGTATTGCATAAATATGACATTTTCTTAATAGCATATAACCCAGAGTTTATTTTTCCACAAATATTTTCCACGTGCCTATCCCAAGTTAGGTATTGGTCCAAAGTTAAGCCCAGAAATGATATTTCGTCTGTTTGCTAGATTTCTTTGTCATTAATTAAAATATTCGGTTAAATTTTTTGTTTGTTTTGTTTAGTTGAAAAAGCTATAAAGTTTGTTTTCTCTAAGTTTAGTTGTAAATTATGTGAATTAAGAAATTGTTGGATACTGGAGAGATCAAGATAAGACTTCAATTCAATATCTTCTAATGAGTTCCCAGATATTTTTAAACTTGCGTCATCTGCATAAAGACACATATTTTCCTTGGGAACAAGTGACATAGAACGTGGAAAGTCGTTAACATAGCATAAGAATAACAATGGGCCCAGGATGGACCCTTGTGGGACACCGAAGCAGCACAGTTTAATCGTTGATCGAGTACTTAACAGCCATTGGGACTTGACATGAGAAATTTCTACATATTGGCGTCTGTTTAGAAGGTATGATCTGAACCGTAACCATTCTGACCCGTTTACTCCCAAATCTTTTAATTTATTGAGGAGTATTTCGTGGGGAACCCTATCAAATGCTTTTGACATATCCATTGATATGCCAACTACCTTTTCATGATTGTCTACTGATTCCACTACCGACTCAATAAACTGGGTTGCTGCCGTGATAGTAGAAAAACCTGGCCGAAACCCATGCTGACCATGAAATATAATTTTGTTGTCTTCTAAATAATTAATAAATCTATTGTACATTGCCTTTCCAAATATTTTTGAGAAGACCGGTAATAAAGAAACTGGACGATAGTTTGAAACGCTTTCTGCATCTCCTTTTTTGAAAACTGGAATAATTTTCGATATTTTTAAGGGTTCTGGAAAGTGTCCCGATACAAAAGATGAATTAATAAGGTGAGAGAGAATTGATGTTAGTTGGAATTTAACGTGTTTGATAACTTTAAGTGGAATTTCGTCATGACCACAAGAAGGCTTGTTTTTAAGCGAGTTTATAATGTCTAAAACTTCGTTACAACAGATGGGTTTACAATAAAATTGTTTGTTTGTCTCTAGACCAATCTGCCCACCTAGATTTTTGTAAAAGTTATCTCCTGACAGATTTTGGGGAACTGCTTTAACTGGACTATTACTAATATTACAGGGCACATTTAGAAAATAATCATTGAACACATTACTCAAATACTTGGGATCAGTGATTGCAGAACCATTTACTTTTAATAATATTTGTCTGTTGTAATTAGTTGGCTTATTCCCGACTTCGCTGTTTATAATATTCCACGTGGTATGTGACGTCAGTATTTATGTGACGTCAGTATGTATGTGATGTCAGTATGTGTGTGACGTCAGTATGTGTGTGACGTCAGTATGTGTGTGAAGTCAGTATTTATGTGACGTCAGTATTTATGTGACGTCAGTGTGTATATGACGTCAGTATGTATGTGACGTCAGTATATATGTGACGTCAGTATGTATGTAACGTCAGTATGTATGTGACGTCAGTATGTATGTAACGTCAGTATGTATGTGACGTCAGTATGTATGTAACGTCAGTATGTATAAGACCTGATAATAATTACTTATTTTCAATCTGCGAGATAAGAATATATTATTATGATTATTAATCAAAATAATAGGCCTAAACTAGTCATTTTAAATTTGAATTTCATTTAAATAAACCAATAAGTTATGAATTTTGTGAATACAGAACTTGAAAAGTTCAATTAAGTACCTTCAGTTTGTTAATAAATTTACGCTCAGTTTACCAAACAATAAGCAGTTAGAATAACGTATCATAATTGATTGGAAATATTAACTGAAACTACTGGGCAATACGAATTAAAGTGACTATTATTTAGCATAAAATAGTAAATCGTAAGTACTTGATATACACTCAGAAAAATGGGACAAATATTTACTAACATAATCAGTTCTAATATAACTATAAAAAAAGAAAAAACTGCAGGTTTATATGTACGCAAATGTTAAGTTTTTAAAATTACTTTAGATTATTTGGTTATCAAACTTTATAATAAGCTTCTTAAAAAAAATAATAAAAAACAAAAAAACAACGTCGGTTGAGTTAAGGTTGAGTCAATCCCGGCATTCCCTTGTCTGGATACGGTCAATAAACGTAGCTTCATCTAGCCGTACCGTTGGATTAACACAGAGTCGGCTTGTGTACACGTGGCCGAGACAACCCCGGCATTCCCTTGTCGAGACAAGTTAAATAAACGTAGCTCCACCTAGCCGTACATTTGGTTTAACACAGACTCGGTTTGTTTACACGCGGCCGAGTCAACCCCGGCATTTCCTTGTTGGGACACGTTCAATAAACGTAGTTCCACCTAGCTGTACCGTTGGATTAACACAGAGTAAGATTGTGTACCCATGGCCGAGACAACCCCGGCATTCCCTTGTCGAGACAAGTTAAATAAACGTAGCTCCACCTAGCCGTACCGTTGGTTTAACACACAGTCAGGTTGTGTACACGTGGCCGAGACAACCCCGGCATTCCCTTGTCTGGACATGTTAAATAAACGTAGCTCCACCTAGCCGTACCGTTGGTTTAACACAGAGTCGGGTTGTGTACACGCGGCCGAGTCAACCACGGCATTTCGTTGTTGGGACACGTTCAATAAACGTAGCTCCACCTAGCCGTACATTTGGTTTAACACAGAGTCGGGTTGTGTACACGCGGCCGAGTCAACCCCGGCATTTCCTTGTTGGGACACGTTCAATTAACGTAGCTCCACCTAGCCGTACATTTGGTTTAACACAGAGTCGGGTTGTGTACACGCGGCCGAGTCAACCCCGGCATTTCCTTGTTGGGACACGTTCAATAAACGTAGCTCCACCTAGCCGTACATTTGGTTTAACACAGTCGGGTTGTGTACACTTGGCCGAGTAAGCCCCGGCATTCCCTTGTCGGGACAAGTTAAATAAACGTAGCTCCACCTAGCCGTACATTTGGTTTAACACAGAGTCGGGTTGTGTACACGTGGCCGAGTCAAACCCGGCATTTCCTTGTCTGGACATGTTAAATAAACGTAGCTCCACATAGCCGGACCGTTGGTTTAACACAGAGTCGGGTTGTGTACACGCGGCCGAGTCAAACCCGGCATTCCCTTGTCTGGACAAGTTAAATAAACGTAGCTCCACCTAGCCGTACCGTTGGTTTAACACACAGTCAGGTTGTGTACACGTGGCCGAGACAACCCCGGCATTCCCTTGTCTGGACATGTTAAATAAACGTAGCTCCACCTAGCCGTACCGTTGGTTTAACACAGAGTCGGGTTGTGTACTCGCGGCCGAGTCAACCACGGCATTTCCTTGTTGGGACACGTTCAATAAACGTAGCTCCACCTAGCCGTACATTTGGTTTAACACAGAGTCGGGTTGTGTACACGCGGCCGAGTCAACCCCGGCATTTCCTTGTTGGGACACGTTCAATAAACGTAGCTCCACCTAGCCGTACATTTGGTTTAACACACAGTAGGGTTGTGTACACGTGGCCGAGTAAACCCCGGCATTCCCTTGTCGGGACAAGTTAAATAAACGTAGCTCCACCTAGCCGTACATTTGGTATAACACAGAGTCGGGTTGTGTACACGTGGCCGAGTCAACCCCGGCATTTCCTTGTCTGGACATGTTAAATAAACGTAGCTCCACCTAGCCGTACGTTTGGTTTAACACACAGTCGGGTTGTGTACACGTGGCCGAGCCAACCCCGGCATTCCCTTGTCGGGACAAGTTAAATAAACGTAGCTCCACCTAGCCGTACATTTGGTTTAACACACAGTCGGGTTGTGTACACGTGGCTGAGATATCCCCGGCATTCCCTTGTTGAGACATGTTAAATAAACGTAGCTCCACCTAGCCGTACATTTGGTTTAACACACAGTCAGGTTGTGTACACGTGGCCGAGACAACCCCGTCATTCCCTTGTCGAGACATGTTAAATAAACGTAGCTCCACCTAGCTGAACCGTTGGTTTAACACAGAGTCGGGTTGTGTACACGTGTCCGAGACAACCCCGGAATTCCTTTGTCGGGACAAGTTAAATAAACGTAGCTCCACCTAGCCGTACCGTTGGTTTAACACACAGTCGGGTTGTGTACACGTGGCCGAGACAACCCCGGCATTCCCTTGTCGGGACAAGTTCAATAAACGTAGCTCCACCTAGCCGTACATTTGGTTTAACACACAGTCAGGTTGTGTACACGTGGCCGAGACAACCCCGTCATTCCCTTGTCGAGACATGTTAAATAAACGTAGCTCCACCTAGCCGTACATTTGGTTTAACACAGAGTCGGGTTGTGTACACGCGGCCGAGTCATCCCCGGCATTTCCTTGTTGGGACACGTTCAATAAACGTAGCTCCACCTAGCTGTACCGTTGGTTTAACACAGAGTCGGGTTGTGTACACGTGTCCGAGACAACCCCGGCATTCCTTTGTCGGGACAAGGTAAATAAACGTAGCTCCACCTAGCCGTACCGTTGGTTTAACACACAGTCGGGTTGTGTACACGTGGCCGAGACAACCCCGGCATTCCCTTGTCGGGACAAGTTCAATAAACGTAGCTCCACCTAGCCGTACCGTTGGTTTAACACAAAGTCGGGTTGTGTACACGTGGCCATGACAACCCCGGCATTCCCTTGTCCGGACAAGTTAAATAAACTTAGCTCCACCTAGCCGTACCGTTGGTTTAACACACAGTCGGGTTGAGTACACGTGGCCGAGACAACCCCGGCATTCCCTTGTCTGGACATGTTAAATAAACGTAGCTCCACCTAGCCGTACCGTTGGTTTAACACAGAGTCGGGTTGTGTACACGCGGCCGAGTCAACCACGGCATTTCCTTGTTGGGACACGTTCAATAAACGTAGCTCCACCTAGCCGTACATTTGGTTTAACACAGAGTCGGGTTGTGTACACGTGGCCGAGTCAACCCCGGCATTCCCTTGTCGGGACAAGTTAAATAAACGTAGCTCCACCTAGCCGTACATTTGGTATAACACAGAGTCGGGTTGTGTACACGTGGCCGGGTTAACCCCGGCATTTCCTTGTCTGGACATGTTAAATAAACGTAGCTCCACCTAGCCGTACGTTTGGTTTAACACACAGTCGGGTTGTGTACACGTGGCCGAGCCAACCCCGGCATTCCCTTGTCGGGACAAGTTAAATAAACGTAGCTCCACCTAGCCGTACATTTGGTTTAACACACAGTCGGGTTGTGTACACGTGGCTGAGATATCCCCGGCATTCCCTTGTCGAGACATGTTAAATAAACGTAGCTCCACCTAGCCGTACATTTGGTTTAACACACAGTCAGGTTGTGTACACGTGGCCGAGACAACCCCGTCATTCCCTTGTCGAGACATGTTAAATAAACGTAGCTCCACCTAGCTGAACCGTTGGTTTAACACAGAGTCGGGTTGTGTATACGTGTCCGAGACAACCCCGGCATTCCTTTGTCGGGACAAGTTAAATAAACGTAGCTCCACCTAGCCGTACCGTTGGTTTAACACACAGTCGGGTTGTGTACACGTGGCCGAGACAACCCCGGCATTCCCTTGTCGGGACAAGTTCAATAAACATAGCTCCACCTAGCCGTACATTTGGTTTAACACACAGTCAGGTTGTGTACACGTGGCCGAGACAACCCCGTCATTCCCTTGTCGAGACATGTTAAATAAACGTAGCTCCACCTAGCCGTACATTTGGTTTAACACAGAGTCGGGTTGTGTACACGCGGCCGAGTCATCCCCGGCATTTCCTTGTTGGGACACGTTCAATAAACGTAGCTCCACCTAGCTGTACCGTTGGTTTAACACAGAGTCGGGTTGTGTACACGTGTCCGAGACAACCCCGGCATTCCTTTGTCGGGACAAGTTAAATAAACGTAGCTCCACCTAGCCGTACCGTTGGTTTAACACACAGTCGGGTTGTGTACACGTGGCCGAGACAACCCCGGCATTCCCTTGTCGGGACAAGTTCAATAAACGTAGCTCCACCTAGCCGTACCGTTGGTTTAACACAAAGTCGGGTTGTGTACACGTGGCCATGACAACCCCGGCATTCCCTTGTCGGGACAAGTTAAATAAACGTAGCTCCACCTAGCCGTACCGTTGGTTTAACACACAGTCGGGTTGTGTACACGTGGCCGAGACAACCCCGTCATTCCCTTGTCGAGACATGTTAAATAAACGTAGCTCCACCTAGCCGTACATTTGGTTTAACACAGATTCGGGTTGTGTACACGCGGCCGAGTCATCCCCGGCATTTCCTTGTTGGGACACGTTCAATAAACGTAGCTCCACCTAGCTGTACCGTTGGTTTAACACAGAGTCGGGTTGTGTACACGTGTCCGAGACAACCCCGGCATTCCTTTGTCGGGACAAGTTAAATAAACGTAGCTCCACCTAGCCGTACCGTTGGTTTAACACACAGTCGGGTTGTGTACACGTGGCCGAGACAACCCCGGCATTCCCTTGTCGGGACAAGTTCAATAAACGTAGCTCCACCTAGCCGTACCGTTGGTTTAACACAAAGTCGGGTTGTGTACACGTGGCCATGACAACCCCGGCATTCCCTTGTCCGGACAAGTTAAATAAACTTAGCTCCACCTAGCCGTACCGTTGGTTTAACACACAGTCGGGTTGTGTACACGTGGCCGAGACAACCCCGGCATTCCCTTGTCTGGACATGTTAAATAAACGTAGCTCCACCTAGCCGTACATTTGGTTTAACACAGAGTCGGGTTGTGTACACGTGGCCGAGTCAACCCCGGCATTCCCTTGTCGGGACACGTTCAATAAACGTAGCTCCACCTAGCCGTACATTTGGTTTAACACAGAGTCGGGTTGTGTACACGTGGCCGAGTCAACCCCGGCATTCCCTTGTCGGGACAAGTTAAATAAACGTAGCTCCACCTAGCCGTACATTTGGTTTAACACAGAGTCGGGTTGTGTACACGTGGCCGAGTCAACATGGGCTTTCTTTTGTCTGAACACGTTAAATGAATGCAACTCTAATTGCCGTATCACCCCTCTTGTTTTAAGTAACAGGTTAATTTCTAGAGAAAACACTCAATTTTGTATTTATCTAGTAAAAACTATTTATTTCGTCACACAACACGTATTTGAATTTGACAGATAGACATAAGATAAAAATGTATATTTCTCTATTTACCCCTAGTTAAAGGTACGAAACAAAACTCGATAGTAAGGTGAAAGTGGTTTGATGCTTAGCCATTTTTAATAATTGTGGCGAACTCGTGTGCACACGTGGCGCACTTATTTCGAGAGGAAAGATACTATGTTAGTTGTAGGTTCTAGATTAGTTTATCTTAAGGTATCTTATTGAAATGATCACTAATTGTATTATAAATCGTGACTTAGCTAATCCAAATACTTATGTCAATTTAGGCGAATAAAGTATTTTAATTTTGAATTTGAGTTAAAGAAGTACATACCTTCTTAGTATAAATTTTATTTTGGATGTGCATCCAAGTAAAATAAATTAAAATTACTATAATTAATAATTGTATTAAAGTATAATTTATCCATCCCTCTTAAACAGCGAATACCTATAGGACCTGGATTGTTTCATTAAACACTATTGTTTGGAAAAAAGTATTTTAAAATGGTTTAAAGGTATATTTAAAATAATTGAATAACACCAACTCTTAATTTTAAATGTATTAATAGAAGGCAAAACCATCCAAAGAGCAAACCCGTTGTAATTTTGATAAACGCTAAGGTGAGGTACATACAATTGTATCCAAAATTACACCTTCAGGAAAATAATTGTTTTCGCATTGCAGGTCCATAAACAAAAATATCCGTTTTTCCTGTTTAATACTAAACAAATTTTTTTAAGAGTTACATAAACACAGTTTACAAATGAAATTTATTGACTGTATTTTCTTTTGCATGTAGATACATTTATTTAATTATTAGTAGCTCTCTAACCATCCAATATGATCAATATAAGATAAATTTACACGAACTTTGACAATATTCGCTTTCTGAACAGTGAATGTTTAAATAATACAGCAAATATGTGTGTGGGAAAAATATATTTAAAACAGTGTAAACATCAAAATGTTAAACCAGTATAAAAAATATAAATATTTTAAACACCAAGACAATTATAATTAATTTAGGTGTTCACCACAGCAAATAGATTTAGCAGAGCTTGGGTTTGAATACTAAAAGTAATTGTTAGTTACACACTTTATTTAAGTATTTTAAATATGAATGGAATGCTAATGCTAGTTTCAGAAAACATTTAAACCATAAAATTATAAATAAAGAATAAATACAGTAAATAGATATAATGAGAATACAATTCTGAAAGCTATTTAAGTTAGTATAACAATTATTTAAACTCAGTGCAGCTGAAATCTTAGATCGAACCAAGCCTTTACTTACAGGCCTACCCCTCCCGCCCAGTGTCACAAAGAGATTTAGTTACCAGGACACGTCTAGAATACTATTCTACCCAATGGTCAAGAAACAACCCTTTTACCAACGGTGATAAATATAACACTTTACTTCATAATAATACATGGAACTCGGGTGACGCATAACATACATTTTGATTTATTTAACATCTAAGAAGGTAAAATAAAATTATTGATGATATATTTTTAATTTTTTAATGGTTTGATAAGAAACATATGAGATAGAAAATATTAATAGAGTCAGTGTTTTCAGTATAAATAAAGAATCGTATAATAAAAGGCGAGATGATGTTTCTGACAAATGGACTCCATTAAATATGTCCTTCAGGAAAGATGGCCAATTTCGTGAGCTGTTCATTCTCTTGAAGCATCAATACAAATCTATTCTCTAATCATAAAGTACAACAAATATATTCTTTCTCTAAAAAAATTATAATTACTCGCTAATATTGCAAGGATAGCTATGGGATGAACAACTAACTATGCTTTTATAATTATAGTAGATATAATATTTATGTTACTGCTTACACCACGGTATACTATTAACATATAGTAGCGAAGCTCAGCCGTGTTACTTGCCCACCAAGTGATCCCAGCCATAGTAATGCGGACAGCTGGCACGGTATACTATCAACATACGTAGCGAAGCTCAGCCGTGTTACTTACTCACCAAGTGATCTCAGCCATAGTAATGCGGACAGCTGGCACAATACACTATTAACATACAGTAGTGAAGCTCAGCCGTGTTACTTGCCCACCAAGTGATCCCAGCCATAGTAATGCAGACAGCTGGCACGGTATACTATCAACATACAGTAGTGAAGCTCAGCCGTGTTACTTACTCACCAAGTGATTCTAGCCATAGTAATGCAGACAGCTGGCACGGTATACTATCAACATACAGTAGCGAAGCTCAGCCGTGTTACTTGCCCACCAAGTGATCCCAGCCATAGTAATGCAGACAGATTTCACGTTATACTATCAACATACAGTAGTGAAGCTCAGCCGGGTTACTTGCCCACCAAGTGATCCCAGTCATAGTAATGCAGACAGCTGGCACGGTATACTATCAACATACAGTAGCGAAGCTCAGCCGTGTTACTTGCCCACCAAGTGATCCCAGCCATAGTAATGCGGACAGCTGGCACGGTATACTATCAACATACAGTAGTGAAGCTCAGCCGTGTTACTTGCCCACCAAGTGATCCCAGCCATAGTAATGTGGACAGCTGGCACGGTATACTATCAACATACAGTAGCGAAGCTCAGCCGTGTTACTTGCCCACCAAGTGATCCCAGTCATAATAATGTAGACAGCTGGCACGGTATACTATCAACATACAGTAGTGAAGCTCAGCCATCTTACTTGCCCACCAAGTGATCCCAGCCATAGTAATGTGGACAGCTGGCACGGTATACTATCAACATACGTAGCGAAGCTCAGCCGTGTTACTTGCCCACCAAGTGATCCCAGCCATAGTAATGCGGGCAGCTGGCACGGTATACTATCAACATACGTAGCGAAGCTCAGCCGTGCTACTTACTCACCAAGTGATCCCAGCCATAGTAATGTGGACAGCTGGCACGGTATACTATCAACATTCAGTAGTGAAGCTCAGCCGTGTTACTTGCCCACCAAGTGATCCCAGTCATAGTAATGTAGACAGCTGGCACGGTATACTATCAACATACAGTAGTGAAGCTCAGCCATCTTACTTGCCCACCAAGTGATCCCAGCCATAGTAATGTGAACAGCTGGCACGGTATACTATCAACATACGTAGCGAAGCTCAGCCGTGTTACTTGCCCACCAAGTGATCCCAGCCATAGTAATGCGGACAGCTGGCACGGTATACTATCAACATACAGTAGCGAAGCTCAGCCATCTTACTTGCCCATCAATTGATCCCAGCCATAGTAATGCAGACAGCTGGCACGGTATACTATCAACATACAGTAGCGAAGCTCAGCCGTGTTACTTGCCCACCAAGTGATCCCAGCTATAGTAATGCAGACAGCTGGCACGTTATACTATCAACATACAGTAGCGAAGCTCAGCCGTGCTACTTACTCACCAAGTGATCCCAGCCATAGTAATGTGGACAGCTGGCACGGTATACTATCAACATACAGTAGTGAAGCTCAGCCGTGTTACTTACTCACCAAGTGATTCTAGCCATAGTAATGCAGACAGCTGGCACGGTATACTATCAACATACAGTAGCGAAGCTCAGCTGTGTTACTTGCTCACCAAGTGATCCCAGCCATAGAAATGCAGACAGATGGCACGGTATACTATCAACATACAGTAGTGAAGCTCAGCCGTGTTACTTGCCCACCAAGTGATCCCAGTCATAGTAATGCAGACAGCTGGCACGGTATACTATCAACATACAGTAGCGAAGCTCAGCCGTGTTACTTGCCCACCAAGTGATCCCAGTCATAGTAATGTAGACAGCTGGCACGGTATACTATCAACATACAGTAGTGAAGCTCAGCCATCTTACTTGGCCACCAAGTGATCCCAGCCATAGTAATGTGAACAGCTGGCACGGTATACTATCAACATACGTAGCGAAGCTCAGCCGTGTTACTTGCCCACCAAGTGATCCCAGCCATAGTAATGCGGACAGCTGGCACGGTATACTATCAACATACAGTAGCGAAGCTCAGCCATCTTACTTGCCCATCAATTGATCCCAGCCATAGTAATGCAGACAGCTGGCACGGTATACTATCAACATACAGTAGCGAAGCTCAGCTGTGTTACTTGCCCACCAAGTGATCCCAGCCATAGTAATGCAGACAGATGGCACGGTATACTATCAACATACAGTAGTGAAGCTCAGCCGTGTTACTTGCCCACCAAGTGATCCCAGTCATAGTAATGCAGACAGCTGGCACGGTATACTATCAACATACAGTAGCGAAGCTCAGCCGTGTTACTTGCCCACCAAGTGATCCCAGCCATAGTAATGCAGACAGATGGCACGTTATACTATCAACATACAGTAGTGAAGCTCAGCCTTGTTACTTGCCCACCAAGTGATCCCAGTCATAGTAATGCAGACAGCTGGCACGGTATACTATCAACATACAGTAGCGAAGCTGAGCCGTGTTACTTGCCCACCAAGTGATCCCAGCCATAGTAATGCGGACAGCTGGCACGGTATACTATCAACATACAGTAGTGAAGCTCAGCCGTGTTACTTGCCCACCAAGTGATCCCAGCCATAGTAATGCGGACAGCTGGCACGGTATACTATCAACATACGTAGCGAAGCTCAGCCGTGCTACTTACTCACCAAGTGATCCCAGCCATAGTAATGCGGGCAGCTGGCACGGTATACTATCAACATACTTAGCGAAGCTCAGCCGTGCTACTTACTCACCAAGTGATCCCAGCCATAGTAATGTGGACAGCTGGCACGGTATACTATCAACATACAGTAGTGAAGCTCAGCCTTGTTACTTGCCCACCAAGTGATCCCAGTCATAGTAATGTAGACAGCTGGCACGGTATACTATCAACATACAGTAGTGAAGCTCAGCCATCTTATTTGCCCACCAAGTGATCCCAGCCATAGTAATGTGGACAGCTGGCACGGTATACTATCAACATACGTAGCGAAGCTCAGCCGTGTTACTTGCCCACCAAGTGATCCCAGCCATAGTAATGCGGACAGCTGGCACGGTATACTATCAACATACGTAGCGAAGCTCAGCCGTGCTACTTACTCACCAAGTGATCCCAGCCATAGTAATGCTGACAGCTGGCACGGTATACTATCAACATACAGTAGTAAAGCTCAGCCGTGTTACTTACTCACCAAGTGATACTAGCCATAGTAATGCAGACAGCTGGCACGGTATACTATCAACATACAGTAGCGAAGCTCAGCTGTGTTACTTGCCCACCAAGTGATCCCAGCCATAGTAATGCAGACAGATGGCACGGTATACTATCAACATACAGTAGCGAAGCTCAGCCGTGTTACTTGCCCACCAAGTGATCCCAGCCATAGTAATGCAGACAGATGGCACGGTATACTATCAACATACAGTAGCGAAGCTCAGCCGTGCTACTTACTCACCAAGTGATCCCAGCCATAGTAATGCAGACAGCTGGCACGTTATACTATCAACATACAGTAGCGAAGCTCAGCCGTGTTACTTGCCCACCAAGTGATCCCAGCCATAGTAATGCAGACAGCTGGCAAGGTATGTAAATAAATGATTTGATTTAAATATTTACACTCAATTAATTAACTACCATACTTTAAACTACCATACTTTCTAACGGAGTGATGCCGTAGCTCTGCGTAACAACCACTAGGATCGCTAGCATCCTCAAGAGTAAGCTTTGCGGTTGTGTATATTAGACTGTAGCCCACAGTTTAAATCGTATGATACTTGTAAACCATCTGTGACCTGAATAAGGATTTATTCATTTTTAATTCATTACAATGGAATACAATAAGTCTCTAACTAAGTGTAATAATGAACAGAGTATTTTCCATTACCATGAAAAAGTGTAACTTTTAAAAGTTTAAGTTGTAGCCAAATGACAAATCGATTCAGATAAAGTTGACTTTTTTCAGACAAAATCCTCTCCATGTTCAAATGACTTTATCTATCCTTCTCTTCCTCACTAGCCTTAAGGCGGTGCAGCCGGCTGTAAGTCCAATAGGGGCTGTCTATTTTATTTTTGAAATGGACATACGTTAACGCGTATCCAAGTTAAATAGTTATTTTTAAATTAATTTTTTCCAAACAAACAGGATTTGATCAAGAATGAAATTGCATATTGGAATTGTTTTGTGAATTCCTAATTAGTTTTACAAATACAAAATGTTCAGTTTGAAATTTGTATTTGAATATTTTATAACGTTTAAAATAACGCCTCATTTACAGCTTTTGGTCAATAAATAACGAACAAATATGGATTAGCAAATAATATTGTACTTATGGGATTAAAACAAACATGGCTGACAGCCTCTGCAGACTTAAGTAGAACTGAAATGCGCTACGCAGCGCTGGCTGTACGTCTAGACTACGATTTACTACTACACTCACACTCGACCCCTCTCACTCTTAATTTGTTTCTCATTGAAGCGCGATCCTGTGGGTGTGGGCGCTGTGTCTCGTTCTACGTGAGTGAACTGTGATATGACATGCGGGTAGCAGTGTAATAAATAAATTGAGAATACAAAGTTAAATAATTTTGTAAATTAGGGGATATTAAAATGAATAAGATATCCTACTCGTTGTTTTATTTCCTGTCTTAGTAAAATAAGAACAAACATGTCAAATTAATGCCCTACTTCAAGTAGTAAGGTGGGGGATATTCACTTTCCGCTTGCACTACCTCAGCTCACACAACCTCTAAATACCTCTAAATACAACTACATATCAAATTTCATAAACATGTATCCATCCGTTTGGTATCCAGCGAACTGCACATACACACCTCTCGATTTACCCCACATACACACATACACATACACACAGTGATATTGACCCACCCACTCGCCCATACATATACAGTTCCTTCACACGCCTAGAACCATGGCCCAGTCTATCATTTATTAAGTACTCATAAGTCTATATAAACTCTTGAATCTATGTGAGAGCGTTTAGGTCACTCATAAGTGAGAATATAAACACTGGTGAGTTTACATTGTGTATCACTGGCCAGCCTCTGAGTCTTTACGTCAGCTAAGGCTTAGGGAGGGAGGGGGTGGATACTGCGGCAAGAAAACTCACCAGTGTTCTACTGTATATTATCACTGGTGAATCACCTAAACGTTCTCACATTGAGCCAGGAATGTATATACACACATCTGGGTGCCTAATAATGGTTTTCAAGAGGCTAACAAAGAAAAGGTAAGTATTTATCAAATTAACATGTTTTGCTGTTTCAACCAAAAAACAGAATTCTGTGCGCCTTCCTAGTTTAATAATATTAGCAAGAAATATTTAATATCTCTAATTTATAGAGATATTAAATATGCATGACCCACAAGTCATGCATGATAACTTAAATAATACAAGCTTAACAGGCAACTATAATATTTTATATTTCACAGTATTTTAGTTTAAGCGGCGTTCAAATTACTGTAAGATTCTTATTTACCGCGTAATGTATTTGTAGTCTGACAAAAACAAATACCAATTTAAATTCTAAACCATCACCAGTATTAATGAAGTAACTCTGAATAACATTATGTATTGTTATATTTGTATCTGTTTCTTTCTATAAAAGTGGCACATTTTACTTTGATTTTAAATGTGTTATAGAACAACGATCCAACTCCATGACGCTTAGTTTTGGTGACATCCTCCATTGAAGTAAGCACTGCTCACCACTTGGCTAGAAACAGGCCCTAAATTATCTTCCGTGATCTTTGTACTCTTATTAGGTAAGCAAGGGATAATTTTTAATTGAGTAAACTGAACCAGCGTCTTGCCTTTTGTGATGAGACAGTATATAAATTTCCATTACAATATAAAACAACTAGAGGTAAGCCCTGCACTCGCTACGCTCGTGAAGGAAGCTCAGCCTACAGCTTCGCCTGGAGACTCTGCCTTTTGCCCCTTTGTAGAACTCGGCCTACGGCCACGCGGTGGAAAGTTCGGCCTGCGGCCTCACCAAGGCACTCTGCTACAGTTCCAGTTTTGGTTCTCAGCAGGTCGCCTCGTGAGGGAGATCAGCCAGTGGATTTTAACCAGTTTGACCATGCATTTTGGTTTTAGGAGCAGTGGAGCCCATAAACATAGTCTTCTAAAATGTGATGGTATATTAGTAATTATTTGAAGAATTACTTTAATTTTACACCCCACTTGGGTATATTATTTAAACATTACCCAATTTTCGGTTTTGGAGCATATTTTTTTTATTTGGGGGCAGTTCCCTTAAAAGTGGTCTTTTCTAAAATACAATTATATAATGTGATTTGGGAAATAAATACCTATAGTTTGATACCCCACTAGAGTGGTCTATATTATTATTACCATTATTTTTGTTTTCAGATTTTTTGTTTGTTTTAGGGGCATATATGCCCCTCATTAATAGCCCTTTTCGAAATCTGATGGTATATTAGGATTCAAGAGAAAAATAGCTTCAATTTGATACCCCACTTGAGTATATAACATCAGTATTAACAAATTTTACATTTATAAAAAATTTAGTTTTTGGGCCCCCAATATTCCAAGTTTTTAGGCTGTAATTCATGTATAAAGTGCACATTTGTTACGCGTGTAGAACTGTGAAGGTTTGAAGCATTTACTCGAGATTTTCTCAGATTAGTTCAGAAATACTACTTTTTTGTTATTTTCCCATAATAAACACATTGGGGAAGTTTTAGAGGTAAAAAAGCTGCCATTTCGGAACTATAAAGCATTTTTCAAAATCCCTTCTTATTGCACGCCTACAATATAGGACCAATCATCCTACAACATTTCAGCCTTGGAGGTCCAGTGTTTTTTGAGAAACAGTGATCAGTGAGTTAGTGATATTTGGCTTTTATATTAATAGATAGTATTTTGGCCAACTGTGTTGGAGTGTGACATAGAGACATAACTAAACAAGTTAAATTACACCTCACACCAAAAGGTGAAACCATAAACATAAACGCTATCAAAAACAACAGAACTAAATTAAACTCAAACTAAATATATTATGATAGATAAATTTTATTTTATTTTATTTTATTTGCATGCTTAGAACAGTTTACAAAACCAATTACACTAAAGCAGTTCAATTTATTCTTAAAGTTCATGCTGGGGTTTATTGAGCTCACTTCATGCACATAATATAAACCATAATATTACTCTTATTAATAGATAAGTTAAATAAATAACTAAAAATATTACCAACAGTGACATGCTTTAACCTAAAAGTAATAATAAATACAGTAATATAATAAATAACAAATTAGAAATATAGCCTACTCTGAAGATTCATAACAGTAACTTAATTCAAAAACTGTTTGTTTAGCCCCTGAACTGTTTTAAGATTATATAAAAATAAAAATAAATTACCTCTGTCAACAGTTCAAATATATTATAATGAGTATGACGATCGTTTCAACATTAAAATGTCATCTTCAGATATACAGTAAATAAAGGTTATAAACAAAAATTTTATAAATATAGAAAGATGTTTTTTTCTTGATAATTAAGTTATTCCAGGTGTAGTGGTGTTATCAGCTGGCCTTTGTTTTCTTGGTGTTGTTTTTTGACTTAAAATACTATTAAAAATAAAATGGGATTTAAACTGTAATTTATCATTTAAAATATTTTCATTGTGGTTTTTTTGAGTATGTGCTTTATATATTTCGTATTCTTCAAGAGTATCTAGTTTATTTCCTTTTTTGCATGTATGTAGAATTTGTAGGCCTGTATTTAGATCACTAATATCATGGTTTTTGTCAACCAGATGCTGGGCGAATGTTGATTTTTGTTTGTCTGTTTTTGGATTAGGATGGTGTTCTTTATATCTTGCTTTGAATGAACGCCCTGTTTTTCCAATATAAATGCTTGGACAACTAGCACATTTAATTTTATATACACCTGATTTGTCACCTTTTTCAATATTCTTTTTGGTGTTATTTAATTGATTGAGGGTCTTATTATTTGTTTTGAAAGCTAGTTCAATTCCATGTTTTTTCAATTCTTTTGATAAAGTATGTTGTATAGTGTGTGAGTATTCTATACATACATATTTTTTCTTATGTGGCTCTGTATTAATTTGTTTTTGTCTATTTCTTTGTTTTGTTATGAGCCTGTCAACCATATTGGATTCATATCCGTTTGACTGAGCGATGTGTTTAATTATGTTTAGTTCTTTCTCATAATTATTGTGTGATAGGGGGACATTTAACATTCTGTATATCATACTGTTGTATGCTGCATACTTTTGTGATTGAGGATGATAAGATGTAGAGTGGATGGTTTGGTTTGAGGTAGTTGGTTTTCTGTAAATACTGTAATCAAATTTGCTATTTATTTTGTTTATGGTCAAATCTAAAAAGTTTATTTTATTTGATTTTTCAATTTCCATGGTGAATTTAAGATTTGGAGTTATATTGTTGAGATATTTGTGTAATAATTCAAGCTGTTTAACATTTCCGTTGAACAGGAGTATTGTATCATCAACATAGCGATGGTATTGTACTATTTTACTTTTTTGTTTATTATGATCTGAGAATATAAATTCGTTTTCTATATAGTTTAAGTAAATATTGGAAAGTATGCATGATAAAGGTGAGCCCATTGCAAGACCATCAGATTGTGTATAATATTTATCATCGAATTTGAAATAATTCTGTTTTAGCACTTCTTTTAATAAAATTAAAAATTCATCAATTGCCTCTGTTAGCATTATTGAATTAGTATTTAGGTGATGTTTTATAATTTCCAGTGTTTTATCAACAGGTACATTTGTATATAGATTAACAATATCGAATGATACCATCAAATCATGCATATTTATCTTCAAATGTTTAGTTTTGTCAATAAAGTCGTATGTGTTTTTTAAATTGTAATTGTTTGTAAGGATTATATGTTCTTTGAGGAGTTTTTCAAGCTTTTTTGCTAACTTATAAGTAGGTGCACTTGTGTAATCCACTAATGGTCTTATTGGGACACCTTCTTTGTGTACCTTAGGTAATCCTCGTAGCACTGGAGCAATGGGGTTTGTTATTTTAAGGTATTTTATTTCTTCCTCACTAAAAAGAACAGTGCTATTATTTATTAGTTTCTTAATTTTTCTATGGTATACATTAGTCGGGTCTTTTTTAATTTCAGTTATGTTATTATTTAAGATAAAATTATTGACTTTGTTTATGTAATCATCTTTATACATAATCACTGTAGTATTACCTTTATCTGCTTTACATAGGACGGCTTCATTGGATGTCAACTTGTCTTTTATACTACGTAAGGCTAGTGCATCTTTTATATGCATGTTTGATATATTTGATAATTTTTCTTCTTGGGTGTTCTTTTTATTTAGTTTATTAGAAATTAAAACTCGAGTATAATTACGACTATCTTCATCTGGAATGGCTTTAATAGCACATTCTGTATTTATAAAATCATTAAACTTAGATGTTTGACCAAACCTAGGAAGGTTGTATTTTAGACCTTTCTCTAAAACTGAGGTTTCATTATCATTAAATACAATATTGGTGTTATTAATCACTCTTGGGTAAAATTCAAAATCGAATAGAATAGTCGTTTCTCTAGATTTTTGTTGGTTAATTAATCTAGTCAGCTTTTTTCTGTGCGTTGTTTTCTTATTCTTAATAATTCTATAGACTGATTGTTCAACCTGATCTATAATATTTGTCAGTTCTATTTGATGAACATTATATGCTAATTCTAAATATTTCTTTAGCAATAAGGTGTTTAACATAGCTTTTTTATGGTAAAGAAATTTAATTTCATTTTTTATCCATAATTTCTCTGCACTTTCTAAGGCTTTTCTAGCAGAATAGGATTTGTTTCTTATCTTTATTTGGACATAGTTAGGTTTTATTTTGTGTTTTAGGCAGTCTTTGTTGAATTTTATATTTTGTATTGTGTTGTGTAATTTAAGTTTTATGTTCTTATATTGTATGGCTAATGAGGCCTGACTGGCAGACATATTCAAAAACTGTTTGTTTAGCTAGCTTTGAATTGAATTAGCTAGGAATTGAACTAGCTTTCAAAACAAATAATAAGACCCTCAATCAATTAAATAACACCAAAAAGAATATTGAAAAAGGTGACAAATCAGGTGTATATAAAATTAAATGTGCTAGTTGTCCAAGCATTTATATTGGAAAAACAGGGCGTTCATTCAAAGCAAGATATAAAGAACACCATCCTAATCCAAAAACAGACAAACAAAAATCAACATTCGCCCAGCATCTGGTTGACAAAAACCATGATATTAGTGATCTAAATACAGGCCTACAAATTCTACATACATGCAAAAAAGGAAATAAACTAGATACTCTTGAAGAATACGAAATATATAAAGCACATACTCAAAAAAACCACAATGAAAATATTTTAAATGATAAATTACAGTTTAAATCCCATTTTATTTTTAATAGTATTTTAAGTCAAAAAACAACACCAAGAAAACAAAGGCCAGCTGATAACACCACTACACCTGGAATAACTTAATTATCAAGAAAAAAACATCTTTCTATATTTATAAAATTTTTGTTTATAACCTTTATTTACTGTATATCTGAAGATGACATTTTAATGTTGAAACGATCGTCATACTCATTATAATATATTTGAACTGTTGACAGAGGTAATTTATTTTTATTTTTATATAAGTAACTTAATATTGTATAAATTAGTGACTGATCATTTCTAATAACCAAATGCAAACAGTAAGAAATACAATTTAACCTTAACAACATTTAAGCGCGCATACACATACACACACATATATATATATATACATACACATAAATACATATGAAAAACAAAAACAAATAAATAAATAATAATAATAATACAGTAAAAAATGGTAATCAACATACATCAGATAACAAGATTATTTTACAACAAGGTATAAAAATAAAAACAGTTATACATTTAATAAACTCAACGCTGTTAGGCATTTTGATTTAAAAATGTTTGTAGGGTCAAAAAATATATCAATTTCCTGCTCACTAGAGATTAGTAAATTGTAAGCTCTCATGAACTGAAAAAGAACTGAAAAAAATACGCTAGTTTACTAATCATTTGATTAATGGTAACATAGAATGACAAAAATGGGTTTCGTAATGATTACGATTTTCTCTATATTATCCATAAAGGAAACAACAAGAAGTAAACGTGATATGTCCTTTGAATGCAGGGGAGACAACAAAACATGTACCCTGAACTTATATTGTGTTCACAATGGTTCACTGTCAGTCAACCTGAGTGAGCTGTGTACCTCCAACACCACGTGCCATAAACGAATGTAATCTTTGAATCGAGGGAAGACAACACGACGTCCCCCCTGAACACGTGTTGAGTTCACAATGGTCTTCTCTCAGTCATTGTGAGTGAGCTGTGTATCTCCAACACCACGTGCCATAAACGAATGTAATCTTTGAATCGAGGGAAGACGACACGACGTCCCCCCTGAACACGTGTTGAGTTCACAATGGTCTTCTGTCAGTCATTGTGAGTGAGCTGTGTATCTCCAACACCACGTGCCATAAATGAATGTGTCCTTTGAATGAAGGGAAGACAATACGACGTCGCCCTTGGACAACTGTTGTATTCACAATGGTCTACTGTTAGTCACCCTGAGTGAGCTGGGTACCTCCAACACCACGCACCATAAATTAATGTGTCCATTGAATGGAGGGAAGACAACACGACGTCCCCCTGGACAAATATTGTGTTTACAACGGTCCACTGACAGTCACCTTGAAAGAGCTGTGTACCTCCAACACAATATGTCATAAATGAATGTGTTCTTTGAATGGAGGGAAGACAATACGACGTCACCCCTGGACAAATTTTGTATTCACAATGGTCCACTGTCAGTCACCCTGAGGGAACTTTGTACCTCCAACACCACGTGCCATAAATGAATGTGACCTTTGAATGGAGGGAAGACAATACGACGTCCCCCCTGAACACATGTTGTGTTCACAATGGACCACTGTCAGTCACTCTGAGGGAACTGTGTACCTCCAACACAACATGCCAAAAATGTAATGTGTGCTTTGAATGGATGGGAGAAAACACAACTTCTACCCGCCCACCCATGCACGTAAATTGTGTTTGCCTATTACCACCACAATAATCCACTACCAGTACAACCACCAATATTGCTACCTTACCACCATTGTCACCACTACAATCACTGAAACTACCAAATTCATCGCCCTCACCACCATCTTCACCAACACTTCCATCACCACAATCACCGCCAACTACAACAACTCCACTTACGAACAGAATACATATAAAGATTGACGATTAATTGTGTAAAACATATTTAGTTCCCTCTAAAAATAGATATTACAAATTGTAAGGTATGGATTTGAATCATCATCATATCGATTTTACTATTGGAAATCTTACTTATAATATACTTTCCAAAATTATTAAAGTTGCCAATGGGTCTATACCAAGGGACTACGAAATAAACATATGTTACCAAAATAAACACTTGGATAGAAAGAATTTGACATGTATTATGTGAAGCACCTCCCACCTCCTCCTGGAGTCAGAGTGATGGATGTGATGTTTGATTAGTTTGAGGCAGTCCTGCTGAGGTAAACGAGGACCACCAAACCAATATATGTGAAGCACTACCCATCTCCTCCATGAGACAATGTGATGGATGATATGTTTGATTAGTACTTGGAAGCCCAGCTGAGGTAGACGAGGAACACTCAACCAATCTATGTGAAGCACTTCCCACCCCCTTCATGAGTCAGTGTGATGGATGTGATGTTTGATTAGTTGGTGACAGCCCTGCCGAGGTAGACGAGGTACACTCAACCAATCTATGTGAAGCACTCCCCACCTCCTGCATGAGTCAGTGTGATGGATGTGATATTTGATTAGTTGGTGACAGCCCTGCCGAGGTAGACGAGGAACACTCAACCAATCTGAGAGGGATTAGTGGCGACCCATCTGTCTCGTTGACAGGAAAACAGTGATTCTGGACATATGACATTTGTTTACACCAACACATTAATCCTTGTTTTTAATAACTGTTACAACAGTATGTATAATGTTAATGATTTCAATAATTTCACGACTTAGGCACACTTTACTTCTCAATTTATTTTACGCATGGACTAATTTAGTTATTTTTCTAATAAGTTGTCAAAAATGTTTGAAAAACCACAGCAACAGATCGAACAATTCACAATACATCAAATTGTAGCAGCGTTGTGCTAATATCTTCATCACAACAATTAGCAGCGTTTACAGTTTTATTCATAGACTATTGAACACTCCTCTTACATAAAAACATTGCCAAGATGAACTCAACATTATTAAACAAATTGCTCTCAATAATGGGAAGGTTAACAGGCAAGTGGGAAGGATTGTTACGATATAAGTTGGCTAGTGTAAGGCCTCAAGACATTCGTCAGTTGTGTGAGACAGCCTATACTAACTTCTATTCAGACGATGGTAGAGTGGGAAGGTTAACAAATAAGTGGGAAGGATTGTTAAGATATAAGTTGGCTAGTGTGAGGTCTCAAGACATTCGCCAGTTGTGTGAGACAGCCTATTCTATTCATCGTATGTTGGTGGAGTGGGAAGGTTAACAAGTAGGAAGGATGGTTAAGATATAAGTTGGCTAGTGTGAGGTCTCAAGACATTCGCCAGTTGTGTG
>JAQJVL010006365.1:0-29553 GCA_035578905.1 Stictocephala bisonia | reverse complement strand
TTTAACAACTTACAATTTAACCAATTACAAGTTAACAAATTACCAAAGAATAAATTGCGTATATGAACTAAAAATGACAAACTGAAAACCAGGCTATGGAAACATGAGCAATAGGTTATAACATGAAAAGCTAAAGATAGGCTAGGTTATTGTCAAAGAACAAAAAATATGGTAAATCGGTAACTACAACTGTAGAAAGGCTCAATGAACATTATACAGAATTACAATGGAAAATAAAGGCAGATATAAAAGGCACTAACGGTAATTAACGGTAAAAATTAACATGGAAGCACATGGCTTTAACCTAGTCTGAGAAACATCTAGACAAAGAACACAAATTTAACAAAACCCTGAAAACACAACTAAGCCCGATTAATATTTTCAATGAAACAAAAGTATTTTCACCAAAAGGGTGATTAAATATTGAAACTTACGAAATGAACACTTACGTTTTAGTGTGTCTAGCAGGTCATAACGTAATTCTGCAGGCAGCACAAGACAACTGAACAGCCAGGCCAACCTGACCGAAGCTGCTGGAACCCGGAACGAAACGGAACGGGGCCAACGGCTACCAAAGTACGCAAAACGCAGGGCAAAAACGAATCTCAGGCAGCCTGGCAGACAATGACGAAAAAAACGAAACTGTACCGGTCCAAGACCCGGTACAGGGACCACTTATGAGGTTATCTTGTACAACCACCAATAAAACTGAAGACAGCCACTTTTTGCTCTTAACTGGGCCAAGTTTCAATCCATACAGCATTACAAGATAAGAACAAACCAGCATTATCATGATGCAACTAATCCATGCAAATCTATACCATGATTTTATTCTTCCTTCTCGTGGCGTGTTAGGTAATTGTACTGGCTGCAAAGGTGGATTCTTCATAAGTGTTGTTATAAATCTTTTAAACTTTGAGTAAGGTGTGTTTGTAGTTTGAATAAAGCTTCCATATACTATTGATCGTTTGAAAATATTACCAGTACTAACCTTCAAGCTTTTTTTAAACGAGTACAGCACTAAGTATGTTAGTACAGTACTGAAAGCAAGACCTTGTATGCTGGTGACTAATTCCTTTGTTTTAACACTAAACCGATAGTCGTCAATCCCTTCTGTTGCTTCACTGTCCGGTTTGTTGTACATTATTATGTTCAGCATAGTTACCAGCACGAATAATATGATAATACTCAAACGTTGTACTCTTGTCACTGTACTCCGAGGCAGTCGGTAAAATAAACACATCAGTCTATGTACGTCACGAACTCCTAAAACTACATTGTCAACAAACGTTCTTTTGACACTTGAAATATCAACGACTTCTGTTGGAAGAACCCCTGCTTCAGGATAACACATTTCCTTTTCGTTTGTCATGGAGCGAAGTTCTAACCATTCTTCGACAACGAACTCAGTTTCAGTATCATTAGTTAGGTCACAAACAAGTATTTTTTTACAAAACCAGCTTGGATTCCGGCCAGAATTATCGTGCCACAGATGCAAGTGTTCAATTGTTCCCAGTTGTTTTGGACAATGTAATAGAAACCAGTCATCACTGCCTGTTCTTAAAACTTTACGCACGCTGCTTGTAAGTATATGGGCTCGACTGTCAGCTTTTCTTCCAAACAATTTGACCCCTACATTGGCAGTCGTTCCAGCATTAAATCTTGAACTTGTAAACACGGCTAATAAATATGAGTAATTATCGAAAGGAAAATCATCTTCTAAAACAATTATGTTTTTCCACAAGTCATCTTTCTTGTCAATGCGCCAAAGATAAACACACAACAATAAGTAGACAACAAGAATAGTAGTAACAAGTGCTACGACGAGTGGATTATCTTGAACGGTAACGAAGAGCTTAGCATCTGTAAATGGGTCAACTTGTTGGGGAGGTACAAGGAAGGCAGTCCCAATTATGGATAGATGAGTGCATTGGCAGATTACTTTCTTCCCTTCACTGTAATGACTGACTAAGCACCCATCAGATATCCAAGAACTTCTTGACCGATATTGACATAGGGTAGTGTTTACTTCGAAAGCGTAACTTACAGATTGATTTACAGACACTTCTTTTCCTGGTATTATTCCCACATACACAAGCCGTGGTTCGTCATATTCATGATATAGATGTGGATATTCGACTGTCTCCTTTGATATGATCATTGAATGTTCAGTCATGTACTTAAAATCCGGCCGATACTCTTCCATTACAGAAACACGCAACGAGCCGTTAGTTGGTGGGTACAGAAACACTAAAGTCATACGGCTTCTTGGCCTAATGTCGAGTCTGTGTATTTTAACCTGCAAATCAAGATAATCTTGATCTAAAATTGGATCTGCTTGTTTAATGGTAGCTTTCAATTTAAGATTTACTAGATTACTATCTAAAGTCGTGTTGACAAGTAGTGGATGCTGCAAATATCGTATATAGGTGAGATCTCTTTCACCTTCTCGTGTTGCTATTGAAACGGAAATCAAATTGGAATTTACTTCAGACTTATACCATTCAAAGTGTCTGTCACCAATATACGCAGCTTGTAACGACAAATCAGCACGTTTGTATGTTTTTTCTGTTAGTGAATTCAATAACCCAACAGGAATTCTGACAGGAATGTCATAATTCTTTTTCAAGTATTGGGAAATTCGATAATCTTTATCGTTTGTTACTGTCCAAATAATTATGTCTTTATTTTCTGTATGAATGTTCAACGGAGGCTTTCCTGGTCGCTGAATGAACGTAAGGACATCCTTAAGATTATCTATTGTTTGTTCCATGAAATACGAACCATCCGTCATCAGAGATGTATCAGTTAAACTTATTTGATCGTGTTCAATATCAACTAATTTGATTTCTTTACATTTTATTACTTCTGAAAAAGATCGTAATAATTTCTCAGCTATCCCTCTGATTATCTTCGAAGGATTATATTGAGAGTATCTTCTTTCTAAAACAAATTGCCTAAATCTACTTGTTAGTTTATCAATTAAATTCAAAGAACTGACCAACATATCAGTTTTTAATGGAAAATTAATCGGCTTGTTAAAAGCTTTTAACACAATGTAGAGTGATGAAGAAATACATTTGATTCCTGCAAATGTGTTTAGAGATGTTTCAGATAAACTTCCGAGCAAAAACTTAAAGTCATTTTCCTCTTTAAATGGTAAAATATCTGTTATTAAAGAAGAAAGTCTTACCACTTGTAGATCATCACCAAAATGAATTAGAGAGTCTGTTAAGTCTTTTTTTAATTCCGTTATTATCTCAGGTGTAACGTTCCAGTCTGAAAGTGGTACAATTATTTCTTGTTTTACAGATAAACCCCTTTCATTAATTATTAAAATGGTTACATAACCTCTTGTCAAACGGACATTTCGTACTTCACCAGTAAGTGAAGTTTCAAGCATTCGTCCGTTAAAGGATTTGCTGTTCGTTACATCTTCATTACTCTTATCATAGAATTCATAAAACAATACTGAATTATTTTGTAAAGGGCAGATAATATCGAATTCAGTAAGCCCCCTTGTTCCATTCATTGGTTCTACCATACACACTCCATCGTACGAAAGGATATCCGTTCGAAAAGAATATCTTGCGTAAGCTTCTCCTAAATAGTGTCTAGCAGTGATTGTGTACTCTGTCCCACTCTCCAGCGAGTCCTCTTTCAACAAAAGCATGAATGAAGGCATACCTTGAACTTTAAATGTATCTAGAGATTCCGATCTTACAGAGGCATTTGAGTATGTCCATTCAAACGTAGCAGCCAAATTGATGTTTTCACTTGTGACTTTTAAAAAAAGTGGTTCATTTGGAACGACTTTTTCATCACAGTTTTCCAGACATTGGATGGACATAGTCTCACTTGAATTTTCGTTTCTCACTTGTATGTGTATGAAAGCTAGTTTTGTTGTCACATCACAATTATCACAATTCGTATACCTATTGGACCACAGAATTCCTGTGAAGTTATATACAGCAGAATACAAAAGCTTTTCAGAGGGTATAAAATAAGGCTTGGATGCTATTGTAGTTTGATTAGCACACACAGGGTCATAGTCTGTGGGTGGACTGATTCTCTTGCAGCTCCACTCAACAAATAGACCATCTTCCATTGTAGGAGGTATGTTGGGATCTGTCGAGTACACTGCCGCCAAAGTTAATCCGGCGTTCCTGTCAATGATTCGATCATTACCTCCTTCCACTATAAAGATAAGAGGCATGTAATTCACCCTAAAGTAGCAATAGGCAAAGTTATTAATCATATTATCAACGTTTCGTACTTCAAAATGAACTTCATATATCCCTATTTCCAACGTATAGGGGTTGAAATGCCACTTTTTATTTTTGTACTGGAGTTTATCGGAAATTTTAGGTGAAATTTCTTCATCAACGGTGAAATTCCGCAGAGTCCACGTAAAGGTATTACCATCTAAGCATTTCTCGTCAGCCACTGATGTGTTGACATAACCCCCATCAGTCACATAGATAAGGTCACTTATTATGTCTATGTCAGATTGGCGGGTAAATATGGTTGGTGTATCAGTTGATGGCGAACAGTTTCTAAGTTTAACAGAGGCTACGCATTTTAGTTTTTTATCTTCATAATGTACAACTATTTGATATTCTCTGTAGAAGATAACCACCTCCAAGTCAACCACCTCAATGCTGAAGTTGGCGTAGTAACCCACAACTTTATTTTTTAGCGTTATGAATTTTGTGGTACCAGTGTGACTGAACATTTTATATGGAAATTTAACGTTCATATATATTCCTATGCAGTGTAAGGAACCAAAATTACAGCCAGGTATATGTTGGTCGCTCCTTGATTGTCTTTTAAAGGGACCATCTCCCGTCTTTAACAGCATTTTAGTTGTTAATAATAATTGTGGATAATCGGGAGTGGCGTATACGAAGAATGTAAGTTGAGTGCGATCGAAAACATGTATGAGCCCTTTAAATAACCAAGTTACATAGGAAATAGTTGTCTGTCCTTTTGTTCCTTTAAATTCACAACTGTTACCGTAAAAAGGGTATACACATTCACAACTGGGAGTATAATGTATAGGATATTCCCTGAATTGTACACACTTTCCTGTCGCTTGATGGCAGTTTATTGGGCATGGATCTAACTTATCACAATTTATGTTACCAGTTGGAAACATATAAGGAAACGGGAACAAACGTTCTGATTTCCCAGAGTCAGAATCAGCACAAATCGAACACCTTTCAATACTTACCTGTTCATTTGACTTACAATCGTCGTGGTTTGTACATAATATCTTTGCTTCTGTAAGCCTATTATTAGAATAAATATTGCACATTGAAATAAAGAGTATTGTATATATAATATACATTTGTAGCATTCACAAAACTATTCGTTAACAAAAACACTGTGGATTTAAATTATGGTTATAAAACTTTTATCTACACTTTCATATGATCAAATACATAAATGCATTACTTAAAAGGTTATTTAAATATATCAGCTGTTTTCTGACCTTTTATAGTGAATGATAATGTTTGTTATTATAATTTCATCATATTTACTATGTGTTTAATATCATTTAAACTCATGTGCTAATATATAGCATGTATACAGATATTTTATTTATTTAAAAAAAACAGCTGTTATAAACATTTTATATTATACTAGCTGCACCCGGCGGACGTTGTCTCGCCTTTCATTTTTCATTGAAATACCAAAATAAAGCAATAAAAAGAGATAGAAAAACCATTATTTATAAAATGAGTGCAAGGGGGTAAACAATATTTTTGGTCTTCTTATTTGGTGTATAAATGTAAAGGTTTTTTGGTGAGCCTACTCTCGAGCAAGCGACGTAGAGCTGTCCATGTGAAAAACATGGATTACTTAAATTTATTGCGGCAACGCGCAATGACTGTCCTTGAGATTTATTAATAGTTATTGCGAAAGCAAGTCGCACAGGAAATTGGAGCCGTTTAAAATTGAATGGCAAATCAGTTGAAAACATCGGAATCCTTGGTATCAGCACATCTTCTCCTTTGCATTTTCCGTTCAATATTTTTGCTTCAATCAAATTGGGCATTAGTTTTTTTACAGTAAGTCTAGTCTCGTTGCACAGTTTTGGGGAGTTCAAATTTCGAAGAAGCAATATTGGCGAACTGAATTTCAAATTCAATGTATGTGGTGGCATTCCAGGAGGCTCTAATGAATTTAGAAGTTCTGTTGGATAGTTTATTGATTGTTTCTCTTCGATGATTGTGTCAATTGACTTGTATTCCGTCGCAACACCGGGAATTTTTGATTATATCTTTATATTGATACGATTCACATCATATTTTTTTGGAGCTAAGATTGCTCTCTCACAAAGCCAATTGTGATCTATTAAATTAATAGCAATGTCCGGGAAAATGTTTTTCTCTAGATCCTCGAGTGATGATTGCATCTGGCAAAAGTTTTTTGGGAAATCTATTTCTTTTTTTAGGGGATCAAGTGGAAGTTTCCCGTCTCCCATATCCAAAAGTTGCTTAGCAAAGTGCTCTGCGGAACTATTCTGTAGTAAATGCACCCACATATTAGTTGACAGTGTTAATTTTTTCACGTGTCTCCATAAGGAGTAATTCTTAAGGCATGCGTTCAGCTAATCTGCTGGCGTGGACCTTGGTATAACTGGCAAAGTCTGGCGGAAATCACTGGCGAGTAGTATTAATGCTCCACCCATTAGCCTTTTATAGTTTCTAAAATCTTTAAGAGTGTGGTCAAGTGCCTTTAGCGCTTTTTTATGGGCCATGGTGGACTCATCCCATGTAAAGAGCTGGCATGTTTGGAGCAAAGTTGCCATTCCAGATGTTTTGCTGATATTGCATTGATAATTTGCTGTTTGATTTAAATTCAATGGTAATTTAAAAGACGAGTGTGCCGTGCGTCCTCCAACAATCAAAGTGGCTGCGACTCCAGATGAAGCCACAGCCAGAGCAATATTTTTGTTCACCCTAATTTTTGCCAGTAATAAATTCAACAAAAACGTTTTTCCTGTGCCACCTGGAGCGTCAATCAAAAGAAGGCCACCATTCCCCTCTCAAACATAGTGCATGACTGTGTCGTATGTGAGCTTTTGATCGTCAGTTAGTATTTTTTCTTGGGTTTCAACGTACACTTTTAATTCAGTTATGTTGTACTGTGTTTCCTGTAACAACTCTTTATCAGGAATGCCATTTCTGTTTCTTTCCGGTGAACGCAGCCTGATTTCATTGATCATTTTGTTGTTTATGGAAATACATACATCCTCAAGTGAAATAAGCGCTTCATTGAAAACATCTTCTGAATACTGCACTTCTAAGCCAGGATTAATTCTGCGTAATCGGAGGAGGATGTCCTCGCTAATACTCTCTTTATGCTTTTCCCAAAGATGCTGTGGATTTGAAGGAGCGCAAGCTGTTAAGATTATGGCAAAGAGAGTCCGTATCTGCTGGGCATTACGTGTTTCAGATGCCTCAGCAAGTGTGTTGTCCCAATGGGAATCATTTTCTAGCAAACCAAGATAGGAACACGCTTCTCTAAATGTCTGACAAACTTGCCCTTCAACCGTTTTCAGGTCTTGAAAGGAAGTTGGCCCTTTTATTACATGGAGCAACATTCGTAGGTAGTAGCACTCACTGTTACTTGGATGCACTGTGTAAACTCGTCCCAAAGTGTCAGTTGTAAATATGCCATCCACTGTATGATGACGAACACCTCGTTTTCTTTTGTGAAACATTTTAGTACTGGTATTCCAAGTGTAGTAGTGCGAAACCTCAGCATACAGTAAGGTTTTCGCAAAGGTGTCAGCTTCACACAGCTTGAAAAATGCGGTCAAAGTAGTGTTTTGTGGTTCTAAAGCTCTCTGGGCAGCATTCTCTTACGTGAAATACACTCGTTGGCCGTTTTCCAAATGTACGCTGAGATGCATGACGGCAGGAAAGCGCTCATGGATGTCGAAAACAAGAATTCGCCACACAGCTTCATTACTGCTAATATACCACCCTATTTTTAGGATTTTCAAGTCCAAAAACTGCCATGTCACTTCCTTTATTGACATATTTGCATATATACTTGATCGATTTATCCGAATTGCAGTATTCTACGTTGATGTGAGCATTGAAAGATTTTTAAACCATGGAAGAGTATGGCACTATCCACCTATTATCAATTTCGAAGTCTATGCCATTAACACTAATGGTTGCTGTGTACCCACCATCTTCTGGACATCTCCGTCTGTATTGCGGATAACCATCTCCACCGGTCTGCGTCTCTCTTATCATGGCACGTGGATAATTCTTCGTACAATTTCCATCTTTCGTCCATTAAGCAAATTTCGTCCATACGCAGCTTGTTTTAGATACTAAGATAGTAAAAAGAGAATTTCATAGTTAATTATGAAAATAAATACACATAGGATGCTAGAACAGTACCCGTCCTTCGTAAGGAGTCTACGTTGATTTATATTGTTCTTATTGCATTCAGTAATACAAACCATTTACCTACTGGCATCTGTATGATACAACAGTGCGTTGTGGTCACGGTATCTCTAGGAAATTAGATGGTAGGTATCACGCGCATTTGCTATGGTGCCACATTGGCGAAATGGCAACAAAAAACACAAAAATACTATTATAATTCCCGTAGTTTACAATTCCAGCTGATGATTGGTAAATCACTTGCCTACTTTTAAGCTGAATGTTTACATGCGATTGATAGATTTAGCTACCAGTATTTTATCGAATAATCAAACCATGTAATTTCGCCCATGTGACGTCAATGTCTACTACGCAGCCTCTTGACACCAATCGTCTTTTCTACTTACAGTAGACCAGCTGATGCTTTATAAGTGTAATAGTTACATATTTTTCACGCTCGGTTTTTTAAAATTTTAATTGTGTTAAAAGTTTATTTTTATTATTAATTGAAATAATAGTGATATTGAATACCTATTTTGTGTTTTTGTGTTTATTACACCCAATTATTGTTAAAATAACGAAGGGGTCTTTGTTAAAACATTGCTTACCTAAGCATAACCAAAAAACAATAATGGCTAAGCCAGTGTTTATTTTCCCTTCCCAATCTTCTGTCAACAAGCCTAAATCATGTGATTTAACGCCCAACACTACATAATCAAATGAAAACATTGATCAAGATTTCTTAAGACCACCAAAAAGAAAAACAGTCAACAATTGTGTAAATCTACAGCCTAAAAGGTATGTTTTAAGGTAAGTCCACACTCGGAAACAAAGTCAAGCGATTGTCGAGATACATGTATAGCGACTGTCTATAGACATGTATACAGAACATGTCTATATACTGTCTAGATACTTTATCGCGTGTACACTCTGTACTGGGTCGTTTCACCGGTACATTTCGTTACTTTTGTCTTGGTCTGCCGGGCTGCCTCAGACCACTCGTGCCCGGCGATTCACTTTACTTTGGTGGCCATTGGCTCGGACTCGTTCGTTCCGTGTTTCAGCTCTTGTCTGTCAGGTTGGCCGTCTTTTAGATTCTTCCTTGCCAGCAGTAATTACCATGTCCGGCTAGAGACTCCAAAACGTAAGTGTTCTTTTGTAATTTCTAATATCTAATCACCCTTTTGGTGAAAATACTTTTGTTTCAATGATAATATTAATCGGGCTTAGTGGGGTTTTCAGGGTTTTGTTCAATTAATGTTCATTGTCTAGATATTTGTTAACCTAGGTTCGAGCCACGTTCTCAATGTTACCTATTTAGCATTAATTGCTTTTTATATCTGGCTTTATAATTAATGGTAGTTCTGTGTAATGTTTTGTTGAGCCTTTTTACAGTTGGAGTTACCGATTTACCATAATTTTGTTCATTGACAATAACCTAGCCTATCTGTGTAGTTTGATTTTCGTGTTATAACCTATTGCTCCTGTATCGATAGCCTAGTTTTCAGTTTGTCATATTTAGTTCCATATACGTATTTAATTCTTTGGTAATTTGTTAAGTTGTAATTTGTTTTAAATCTGATTTTCCAACATAATTGTTCATAGCCTAAAAATGGATCTTTTATTTTCTAGTGTGCTCCAATCATGTACAATTTTGTCTGTTCTTGTTTTGTTTTGCCATTTCATGTTATTAGTTGTTATGTGTAGTATTTTTGGTTTTGGGCTGTACTGTTTTTAATGTGCTGTGGTTTGGCCTTGCAGTCCAGGGTCCTTGAGCAGGACGTTTCCACCCTCAGCCTGCCGTCCGGGGATGGTCGACCATCTTCACTGCTAGCCTGGCCTTAGGACCATGTTGGAGCCTAGAGTCGTCCGCTACCCTCTCTACATCTTTGGGGTAGAAGTCTTCTGTCCTCAGGTCAGTGCGTTCCATTTTGTTCCCGGCGGCTGAGCTGGGGGTTTTGATGTGGATATAATTATTTAAAGATAGAACAAAAGGAGGTGAAAGATAAAAAAATGGGAAAAAATTTAAAATACACCAAGAACTTTTGATGTTAATATTTATTGTTATTTAGTTTAATTAGTTTATTTGGCTGTTATATTTTTTTAGATTTTATATTTGTTAGGTCCCTATGGTTAAGTATGTTATTTATTTATATGTTTAGGCCTAGTGATGGTTATTAATATTTTTTCGTTAAGTGTATTAGGGGTGTTTTGGAAGGGACTTTTTACTAGAACGGTACCGTGTTATATATTTTTTAATTGTTTAATTTTTAAACTCACCAAAAAAGGATTATTGTGCTTTGACTTAACTTTCTATTTGGAGCTGCCCAGGGATTCCGGCTTACTCCCTGGCCACGGTGGAATCATGGGATGTGGGCTAAATTGCCGGGTTATTTGGGGTTATCAAAATTGTTTCTAAATTTGTCACTTTTAAATTGTTATTTAATTTCTCACGTTTTGGGTGTCTCAAGCTAGGCTGCAGATAGGCTATGTAGTTGTTAATTTTGGTATTTGTAGCGTAAGTGTTTTTGTAGCTTTTGTATTATCTTGTTAATTTTAGTGTTTCTGGTTATTTGATTTAAGTGCGAGTTGATATTGCGGCTTTCTGCCTATTTATATTGCGGCCTTCTGCCAGCCAGTTTTGCAGTTTTAACTTGAAATTAAATTAGTTTTGCTCAGCTGCCGAGTTTTATTTTGACCCTCCAACTGCCACCCGTGATCCCATCGCTTGACTTGTTTTGAGCCATCCCCCAGTTGGCACGCTTTCCAGCTTTGGTGGTGGGATGGGTCTCAACACAGTAATGACTTGTTCTGCAACAATAAATCAAAAATGGCTGACCTTGTTGGGATCGCTGCTTGTGGTGTTTTAGTTTTGGATATGGAATTAAAGCGTAAAAGGCGTTGGTGGATGCGTGAACTTTTTGTAGAGGGGCCGCGTTTTGGTCTAAATTTACTTACATCATTAAAAATGCAAGATGGTATGGGTTTCAGAAACTTCACTCGATTAACACCAACTGATTTTGAAGAATTACTTCAACTTATAGGTGGAACTATTCAAGGTAAAGAAAGTAGATTCAGAGAAACCATTCCTGAACTGACAAACTGAAGTTGACAGTGACACTACGTTTTCTTGCAAGTGGAGATTCGTTTACAAGCCTAATGTACACTTTCAGGTTATCTAAGCAATCTATTTCAAGGTTCCTGCCAGAAGTGTGTGAATCGATTCTTCATTGTTTAAAAGGATTTGTGAAGGTATGCATAATTAATAACATAAATATTTTTAGTTGTAGATTAACAAATTTATTTATTTACCAAAATGTAAAGGACAACACAAGATAACATGTTTGAAACATAATTATAGGAACTTTTTAAAAATTATAAGTTAGAAATAGTACTTAGGTAAGTATAAATATTTCCGCTAGCATTCTCTTCAACTTGCACCTCATGTTGGGAAGCAGGTGAGGAAGCACAACTGCTGAACTGCGAAGCAGCAGGCAATCTGGACGGTGCTTGACTAGTAGTGAGGTCTGATACATGACCAGCGTATAAACCCATTTCCAAACGATGGACAATGGTGTGAATATTGTGCTGTGCCACTGATATCTCTAATTGTGATCTATTACAGTTTCTCAGCTTGTTTGCTATATACTCTCCAAACACTGTGTATTCGTCTCTGGACGAGGCAAGTGATTTCATGCAAGTTAGGACTTCTTGCACAGGAGTTGCATTAGGTTTCTTCCTCTTATTAGTAATGACTGGCATTTTAAACAGACGCAGGTCGGTCTCAATTGTTGTTGAATCCTCGTTTTCATTGACTGTACATTGATCCTGAAAATGAAAAAAGCTATCATAGTATTTGCATTCATTCAAATATAACATTCATAATCAACACCACAAAATTATTTAGTGTAACCAAGTTACATATTTCTTTTCTTTCAGTTACCCAAAACTGATACTGAATGGAGAGCAGTTACTGATAAATTCAACTCTACATGGAACTTTCCTCATTGTCTAGGCTGTATCGATGGAAAACACGTTCAAATAGTGGCCCCAAAACATAGTGGCAGCTTATTTTTTAATTATAAAGGCACATTCAGCATTGTGCTTCTTGGAGTAGCAGACGCTAACTACAACTTTTTGTATGCCAATGTCGGATGCCAAGGCCGGATTTCCGATGGTGGAGTTTTTAAATACACTTCACTTTACAAAAGAATAGAAGACAAATCTCTAAATATACCACTTAGCGAAGCATTACCTGGAAGAACATCTCCAGTACCATATGTCTTTGTGGCTGATGATGCATTCGCCTTATCAACGTATATGATGAAGCCTTACCCAGGCCACAAATCAGGATCATCAACTCCAGAAAGGATATTCAACTACAGGCTTAGTAGAGCCAGAAGAGTTATTGAAAATGTTTTTGGCATCATGTCGTCAAGGTTTAGAGTATTACTGAAACCGATAGCTCTGGAACCAAATAAAGCAGAGCTGATTGTTTTAGCTTGTATTTACATGCATAACTTTTTGCGTAGAAATAGTTCATCAAGAATAAACTACACTCCACCTGGTACTTTTTACATATTTGATACAGATGGAAACTTAATTGAGGGGTCTTGGAGAACGGAACTGGAAGGCAATAATAATTTGATTGATATTCAGTATGTACCAAGAAAGTCATCAAGCGACTTGCATGAAATTAGAAGTGAATTTAAAAATTATTTTATTTCTCCTCAGGGTGAGGTACCATGGCAAAATAATCTGTACTAAAGTTCTTATTGCACCTACCGAGTTATTAATGTTGTAAAAATTATATTAAATATGATAAAGAATTTATTATGCAGACCGTTCTATCGATAAAATGTTTATTTTTATTCTAGTACTAATACCCAACCTAATATTAATCCTCCAGTTGCTTACATCGCGCTATGCGATGCCAGCGATTCTCCGCAAAATAAAACTTGAAAATTTATTTTTGTTATTTTACATTTTATATCTTATGCTAAATGCTGAAAACGCATAGAACTAAAGTGTACTTACAATGTCTTCAGAGCACACGGATTCGTTGCTACATCCTTCATCAATGTCAGTGTTTCTGCTGCCTCTTGATTCTGACCCCTGCAATAAAAATTGCAGGAGTTCATACCCAAACCAAGTAATCTTCACAGGGGATGCACCACTTTTCTTTGCTTGGTTTATCTTTTTATGTTCACGGTGAAATGCCATTTTAAGGTTATGAATTTTCTTCTGCAGATCGCTTACGGACACTTCATGCTTTTTGGCAATATCTTCTAAAAGTCTTCTTTTCTTATTATGATTTTTATACTCTGGGTTCGTAATTTCCCATAAACATGAGGCAGAATGCAAATCTTCGATTAATAGTATAACCTTTTTCTGTAGACCACATATTACTTTACATAGAAAACGAAGCAAATTAATTAACTATGCAGGGAAAGGAACGATCGCCACAGCCCACAAAAATAAACAACTGATCGACAATGTCTACAGACACGTCTACACTACCAGATGTTGCGCAACATTGTATAATGTTTCCTATTCCAAATGGGAGACTAATATTCTGCGATTTTGTATAAAAATCTTGTCTATAGACACGAGAATGGTCTCTATACCATCGCTTGATTGTATCTAGTCTAGATACACAAATCGCTAGACTTTGTTTCCGAGTGTGGACTAGGCTTTATATTCTGCGATTTTGTATAAAAATCTTGTCTATAGACACGAGAATGGTCTCTATACAATCGCTTGATTGTATCTAGTCTAGATACACAAATCGCTAGACTTTGTTTCCGAGTGTGGACTAGGCTTTATATTCTGCAATTTTGTATAAAAATCTTGTCTATAGACACGAGAATTGTCTCTATACAATCGCTTGATTGTATCTCGTCTAGATACACAAATCGCTAGACTTTGTTTCCGAGTGTGGACTAGGCTTTATATTCTGCGATTTTGTATAAAAATCTTGTCTATAGACACGAGAATTGTCTCTATACAATCGCTCGATTGTATCTAGTCTAGATACACAAATCGCTAGACTTTGTTTCCGAGTGTGGACTAGGCTTTATATTCTGCGATTTTGTATAAAAATCTTGTCTATAGACACGAGAATGGTCTCTATACAATCGCTTGATTGTATCTAGTCTAGATACACAAATCGCTAGACTTTGTTTCCGAGTGTGGACTAGGCTTTATATTCTGCGATTTTGTATAAAAATCTTGTCTATAGACACGAGAATTGTCTCTATACAATCGCTCGATTGTATCTAGACTTTGTCTAGATACACAAATCGCTAGACTTTGTTTCCGAGTGTGGACTAGGCTTTAGATACTAATCAGCTGTGTGATCAACACAAATTTAATCCACTATCAGACCACAACTACTCTACTGCTAATAATGATGAAAATGAGATGGCTGATGTAACTGCTACAAGTGAATTGCATAAAATTTTTAAACCTCCACCTATTTTTGTCCACGATGTTAACAAACACCAGGAATTGTCCAAGATATTAAAAGTGTAATTACTTGTGAGTTTACCACTGAAGTCAAAGGGCTCATCTTTGAAAATTAATCTTCAGACCATAGATGATTTTAGATAACTGACACAATTTTACGACGAATCAAATGTGAAATAACACACGTTTCAGACAAAAAAACATAAAAACGTTCCCTGCTCTCTTTCTCTAGAGGAAATTCAGGATGACTTAATCTCTCACAACTATCCGGTTCTCACTGTAAATAGATTATTTAACAAGGAAAAAATTCCATTCCCTATTTGTGCAGTCTCCTTAGGAAACAATGAATCTGGAAAAGCTATATTTGAAATAAATAGACTGTGCTACTCAGTTGTTCACGTTGAGCCTAAAAGAAAGCCTACAAATGTGCCCCAGTGTACTCGATGTCAGCGTTATGGTTACACAAAAAATTTTTGCAAGCTCGATTCCAGATGTGTGATATGTACTGGCCAACATCTACTCTGCTTATCCGAAGAAGTAAACCGACCCCCCTGTATGTGTGAACTATGGGGAGAATTATGATCCTTCCTACGAGAATTATGCAATTAATTAGATTTAAAAATAGAGTGAGACGTCAGTGGCAGAGATACAGGTACTCTCAATTAAAGATGCAGCTAAATGAACTAATTCGTAAAGTACGTAGAGAACTTGATAAATATAGGATTAATTATTATAAACATTACGTTTCTGATATTGATCCTGGTGATTCTAATATGTGGAAAGCAACAAAGAGGCTTTTACAATCACCAAAATTGTGCCTCCACTAAAACAAAATAATTAAATTTTTGAAAGTGATTCCGAAAAAACGTAATGTGTTTGCTGATTTTTTTGAGAATGCAATCATTCCTAATGTTTTTGACACTAACAGAAATGTTGAGGATCTTTTGTCCACAACCCCTAGCAGTGCAGAGCAACCTGTGAAATTTACCTCACCCTCAGAAATTAAAAATATTATTAAAAATCTCCCCAACAGAAAATCTCCAGGGCATGACTTGGTACCTAACATAGTTTTGAAGAATTTATCTACCAAAGCACTTTCAATACTGGCATCTATTTTCAATGCTTGTATTTCTGTTGGTTACTTTCCCAAAAACTGGAAACTTGCTAAAATAATTGTTATACAAACAAACCTTCCGAGCAGTTACCGTCCGATTAGTCTCCTTTCATCAATATCAAAATTATTTGAAACAATTATACAGAAGAGACTGCTAAAGCACTTGTATTCTTCTAATATCATTCCCCCTTATCAGTTTGGATTTCGTACAAGGCATTCTACATCTCATCAACTTCTACGAATCAATGAAATCATATGTAGAGGATTTGAGGAGAAGCTTCATTCATCGGCAGCATTTTTGGACATAACAAGTGCATTTGATAAGGTTTGGCACGGTGGCCTGTTATATAAATTGTATCAGTTTGGACTTCCTTTGTATCTGAGAGCTTTGTTGCAATCGTTTTTGTCTGATAGGTCTTTTTGTGTCAAACTCAACTGCACACTTTCCTCAGTTCGTCCAATAGGCGCGGGTGATCCTCAAGGCTCAATACTGGGACCTCTTCTTTTTAATTTATACATGTCTGATATTCCAAAGCTTCCTCAGGCTACTATCGCTCTTTATGCTGATGATACGGTTCTTATTACCCAGCAAATCGACATCAACAAAGCCGTAAATTTTTTACAATTCAGCGTTTCATCTCTGACCGATTGGTTTAAAAGCTGGAGACTATCGTCAAATCCATTTAAATGTGAAACAAAGGTTTTCTCTTTGAGGAAGTATATTTTGCCACCTGAAGTTGCTATTGAAAATACTTCAATTCCTTGGAACCCTGATGATCAAGGCATAAAATACTTGGGTGTCTACCTCGATAAAAAATTAAACTGGAATCTTCACGTAAACAACAAACTCACTCAATTATATGCACGTCTATCCATGTTATTTCCTATAATAAACAGAAAGTCATCTTTAAAACCAGAATGTACATTTTTAATATATAAAACAATTCTTTGGCCGTTAATTATGTATGCCTATCCAGTTTGGGGAATGTGCATTTCTTCCGGCAAACTGAAAAAGATTCAAATTTTCCAAAACGAAGTTTTAAGAATTGCAGTTGATAGTCCATTGTACATACGTAACTCTCATCTGCATGTAGAATTTGGACTGGATACCATTGATGTTTTTATTAAAAGAAGTTGTCGTAGGTTCATGGCAAACTTAGAAAATGTTCCAGGAGCTATTAGCTTTCACATTGGAGAACCTACTTTGCACAGGCGTTTGAAAACCAGACTTCCTCAAGACATGATAGACTGATTTATAGCGATGTCTATGTAACACTTATTTGTTTATTTAACTTACTTAAATATGTTATATATATTTTTTGTTTACTGATTGTTATTCATGTTACAGGGTGACTCATACATGAGCGAACCCGATAATGTTATTATTTCACCTGTTACATTTTCTGTGTATAATATGTAAAATATTGATCCAGAAATAAAAGTGTAAAAAAAAAAAAAATTAATAGACCAGCTGGTGACATAAACAAATGTTGAATGATTAAAATAATTTGTTAGGTTAAACATAGAGAGCAACACAGTAATATATCAAGTTAATTATAAAAGAGCGAATACATGTCTGTCTGTGTGTATTTTATCATCAGCCGTAAAATAAAATGAAAATATTGGAAATATACTTAATAATAACATTGGTTTTTTTATAGTTATTGTACTATAAAAAGAGTACAAATCAAGTGCAGTGAGTAAGTTACTGTAAAGGAATTTAAATAATATGATTTAATACATTCTAATACTATCATTTGAAGTAAACAATTTACATGCCGAGGCCGAAGGCCGAGGCGTCAAGACCGCAGCCAGTGACGGGGTTAGCACGTAAAGAATGCATGCAGGGTTGTCCCTTAGTATATATAAAAGCCAAATAACACTGACTGACTGAATCACCCACTCATTACAAAATCTCAAATACCACAGAACGGATTTACACTAAATTTTAAGGGAAGTTAGCAGTAGTGAAAGTAGCAGTAGTCTTTCATTAATGATGAGTATTTTTGGAGATTATATTTTGAATAACGTGGTGTTAAAAAAGCAATATTTTCTTAGCACGTTAAATATTTGTTGGAGCTGATATTAGTACTTTAGATTAAAGTTGAGGTTGTATAAAATATATCTTTAAACAGTAAATTTCTCAACGGGTACACAAACATATTCCAATGGGAAGACACCTACAAACTGAACTGGCAAACGAGCTGTGAACGAGAATCGGAGGTTTAGGCATTGGAGGATTTACGTCGGAAGACTTTGGAAAATTGAAACGTCTGTTGGGTGTGCGAATAAAAATTGTATGCTGCAAAAAAATGAACGTTATCATTTACGAAGGTCCTCTTGCAGACACAGTGCTGTAACTGTAAAAGAACGGAAACCACTTCGACATGATAAGCAGCATAGGTTTGTTCTTTGGGTTTGTTTACTATTGAAAAAAGTGCGACTCGAGGCATAACAACAATAAACCCCAACTTCGATGCAAGAAATCAAAACGTGCCACATGTGTTCTCTACCCGCACACGGAAAACTCCTTGCCGAACCGTGCTGTACTGAGTGCAACAGGTATTGTTACAACGAGTGTCTGGTGTACCGGGTCGTTTGACTGGTACATTTCTGGGTCTTGTCGTCGTGGTATGCCAGGCTGCCTGAGATCGCTCGTGCCCTGCGATTTGCTTACTTTGGTGGCCGTTGGCTCGGACTCGTTCGTTCCTTGTTCCAGCTTCGTTCAGGTTGGCCTGTCAGTTCACTTTTTTCTCAGCGGCCGATCGTCTAGACATGTTTGTGGGCTAGAGTCTCAAAAACTCCAGGGTCCTTGAGTGGGACGTTCAGCCCTCAGCCTGCCGTCCGGGCGAATTTCGACCTTCTACACTGCTAGCCTTGCCTGAGGACTATGCTGGAGCCTAGTTTCACCCGCTACCCTCTCTACATCTTTGGGTAGAAGTCTTCTGTCCTCAGGCCAGTGCGTTCCATGTTGTTTTTCCCGGCGGCTGAGCTGGGGGTGGTAATATTAAAGACACAAAGAAAAATAAATAAATAAAATCAAACAACAAAAAGGAAAGTGTAAAGAAAAAAAATGTGTGATGAACAATGTATTATTAGGCCTAGGCCCAGGAACTGGCCATGAACTTGTACGGTGTTTTCATGAAACACAGCCATGGGGATTCACATTTTTATTCATTAGAATTGAAAAGAGGAGGGGTTTTAAAATAAAAAAAATTGTGTTAATATTTATTGTTGTTGTTAACCTTTAGTTTATTTTATTGTTATAGTTATTCAATTTTTTATATTTTGCTAGGCCCTACCGTTAAACCATAGTATTCTTTATTTTTATGTGTAGGCCTAGTGATTAAGTTAGTTTGTTTTTCTTCGTTAGTTGTAGTATGTTTTGAAGTGAATTTTCACTAGAACGGTACCATGTTATATTTTATTTTTTTAATTACATCTTTTTGAGTTTCACCGAAAGGGGATTATTTTTGTTTTTTTTTTTACCTAACTTCCTATTCGGAGCTGCCCAAGGATTCCGGCTTACTCCCTGGCCTAGGTGGGATCGTGGCATGTGGGATCAACCTCCAACTGACACCCTTGATCCTATCACCTGACTTTCTTTGAGCCATCCCCCAGTTTGCACGACTTCCAGTTTTGGGTGGGGGATATGGGTCTTTATTATTTGTTTTTCTTTTTTCAATTGAGACCCATCCTCCACCCAAAACTGTAAGTCGTGCAAACTGGGGGATGGCTCAAACACAGTCAGGTGATAGGATCAAGGGTGGCAGTTGGAGGGTCAATTGACAACTCGACAGCTGAGCAAACACTAATTTTATTTTCTCTCAAAAAATTAATTAAATTAGAAAACCAGGCAGAGGCCACAATATCAAGAACAACACTTAAACCAACCACAAGAAACAATAAAATTAACAAGTGAACTGGCAGGCCAACCTGACCGAAGCTGGAACAAGGAACGAACGAGTCTGAGCCAACGGCCACCAAAGTAAGCAAATCACAGTGCACGAGTGGTCTCAGGCAGCCTGGCAAACCACGACGACAAGACCCAAAAATGCACCAGTCAAATGACCCGGTACACTGGCTAATCACGATCGAATCTGCAGAACGGAGTTCAAATACAAGATGGGTCACAGGATTAAGAAATGTAACAACCAGAACAGTTGTGATCACTAACTTCAAGAATTGTGGACAAACAGTACCCTTTGGCCACCAGTGCTACATGACAACAAAACTACAGAAAAGTGGTAGTCATGGCTGCGTAAATTAAATTTGTAGTAGTGGAACGAGAATTGTTCGTCGGACTCACACCATTTTACGTACACAGGGAAATATCTTTTTTTACTACGAGGCGATCCAAGAATCTGGTGATACACGTGCATAGCACATAATGCAAAAGGAAACGACAGTAATTTCATACTGTTGTACTGTGTTGAGAACACCATCAGACCCAAGACCATCTATTCAAGAACAAAACTGATGGAACTGAAAATACCCTCTATCAACATCAGAGTAATTTTCTTGACAGCTGCAACTATGTGGCCGAAACACCGCCCAGTTTTCCTAAGACCTTCGGCCTTACCGAACTCAAGATGGGCTACTTTTTACATTGGTTCAACACTGCAACGAATTAAAACTACGTATAACCGATACCCGACTACGATTACTAATCACTGGGCACTAAGAAGCCTGAGGCCAGAAAAGAGATTTTGAAGTAGCACGCTGAAAAGAGGGTGGACAACTAGAGTTTCATTTTCACCATGAACTAGAAGATAATTGCAAATAGGACGTGGACATTCTACGCCGTGGATGTTTAGACCTCGGAAAACAGTTATTGGAAATCACCGATATAGATCCGTTCCAGTACATCACCATCGCCAGTGTCTGTATGGTGATGTAGAGGTCAAAGTAACTGCCAGAGAAAATCATATCGGTAGTGAAGTTAGAGGATCACGAAACGTGCTACGGCAAAGGGTCAATCATGTGGTTGTCAACTGTGGCTACTGACGGCAGACGAAACATTCAACACGCTTGTAATGATAGACGGCTACTGTGCTGAGACCAAAACCGTCTATCAGTTCCACAGTTGTTACTGGCACGGTTACTTCGAATGCTACGAACCCATCTTGATCAATCAGAAGACACGACTCAGCATGGGAGATATCTACATGCGAAAATGAGACGCAGGACTCAAGAGGTACGAGAATGTGTTGGAGACGTGGGAGTGACAGTGGAAGCCGCAGTACTGTAGACTCCTTGTGAAACCTAGTGTGATCGAACTGGGTCTCAATCCGAGAAAAAGCTGTTTTTGATGGCCGGACTGATGCCTGCAAGTTAAGAGTCACTGGCTACCGACTGTGCTACATCGATGTGACCAGTCTCTATCCCACCGTCGTGTTCAATGACCACTACCCGTTCGATCATCCTGAGAAGATCACATGACCGACCAACTACGATCACAATTGAACTAGTCTACTGTCGAGTATTGTCACCTACAGCCTTGTTACATTTCGGGCTTCCCTACAGGACTGGAAACAAACTGATGTTCCCTCTCTGTGTGAAATGCGCCGTAAACAAGACGATGTCGTGTGAACATGTCGAAAAGGTGCGAGTAATGTCTTGAACCTGGACCACCTTAGAGATCGACAAGGTGCTACAGAAGGGGTACCGTATGGTCAGTCTCTACTAAGTGTGGAATTTTCCTAGAACGTCTAACGAACTGTTTAACGGCTACGTAAAAGTTTTATTAAAGCTGAAAAAGGATACATCACCCTGTAGAAAGATTAAACCACTGTTGAAGATTACGTACGCTCAGTCCAACAGTGTTGGCAGAGAAATGTACCTGGCTAAAATCGAAACTAACCCCGGAAGGCGAGCAGTCTATGGGGGAAATTTGGACCAAGACAGAATATGGACCAGACGGAGGTTGTCACCGAAAAATCACATTTTTACAAGATAATGCTGTACTCCACATTTTAAAAGACTGACGTGATGTTCCTCAACGACAATATCGCTAAGATTACTTTCAACATGAAAAATATGGTAACGGAAGATCCAAACAATTTCAACGTGTTTGTGGCTGCGTTCACTACGTCTTACGCACGGCTTCGCCCGTACGACCAGTTGAACGACTGGGCGATAATGTATTCTACTACATTACGGATTCAGTCACCTTCATTGACGACGGCACCAACACCGTGGCTACCGGCAGCATGCTGGGCGAGTGGAGTGACGAGTTGGGTACGAACGACTTTATCAACGACTGGGCGAGCACCTGCTCCAAGAGTTACGTCTACGAGACGGCAAGAGTAAAATGCAAAATAAAGGGATTGAACTTTAGAAATGCGCAGAAACTGAATTTGGCCACTATGAAAAGTCTACTAGAGTGTGAGATCGAAGAAACACATATCGTGTACGATCAAATACGACGTTTAAAATTGACGAAAAACCTGGTGAACAAGACGGAGAAGAAACAATTCAAAATATACTACGACAAACGTATGATAGTGAAACTGACACTCAACGAAGCAGATGACGAAGAAACTGACTCTTCTGGTGTTGTAGATACACTACAATATGATATTTAATCTTAATTGTAATTCGATTTGCTTTGTAGGCAAAAAAAGACTATAGAAATTTACATTTGTATACGTTAATTTGCGATGGGCGGTCCACCCTCTAATCCCAGATTGTAAAAAGTGTTTTTTGTTTTCCTCACATTATTATAATGAAAAATATATTTATTTATTTTCACTTAATATATATGGTTGTATTTATTTCAACGCCACCTTTCTTTTTTATATTACCGAAACTTGATGGTATTACTGGCGATGTCGTAGAAGAAATGCGCGTTAGACACAACTATCACTTAAGCGGTCGTTCCGGTGTTGGACACCAGAGATGACATTGCATTTACAGAGTCCAATTTCTCTAGGACGTCACTTTTCAATCTGTCAGTATTGATCGGATGCAGGTGCGTGTCGATAACAGTCAGCAGATAGGCACTAATGAAATCCTCGGGACTCATCAACGTCAGTATCGCCAAAGTTCACTATACGGTAGCGCAAGAACTGGTCGTAGTGTCCGCCAATGACCGCCAATGTAGTTCATGTTCTGAATCTCCTCTGTATATTGTGTGCCATTTATCTTCACCGACACGTTCTTGACGTTGCACATGTCGAACTGGGAGGGATTCTTTTTCTGATCGTTCAATCTACTTGTCTGCAGACCGATGTCACGATGAACTTGGGATTGTACACGTTCCTGTACATGTTGGTGATATCGAAGTTGAACGAGTCTCGTACACGCTTTTCTTCTCGATACACTATCACTGGTAGTAGTTGCAGATCAACGAGTCGCCGTCACTCAACTTTTTGTTTCCGTCGATCAGTTGGTTCCTGGTTGTTGGTAGTACTTGCTGGTGGCAGTGTACTCGACCTGCAGAACTTTCAGTGAAAACGACTTTATCACTGAGCGTCGCCTGGTACCGTGGGACCGGCCGTCACAGCATTCTTCTTTAACAGCAACATTCCGTGATAAACATTCGGAACGCGTGATCATTATTTCGAACCCACCCTTATACATGGGATAGCGCAGGTAGTCGAGGAAACCAAAACACAAAAACATATAAAAATACAAGTAAAAAATGCAAAAATATTATGGTGATCGATTTTGCTGAACCACGCTTACCTTCCTCAGACCAGATGGATTCACAAAAGAATGGAAAATGGTGTTCAACAACTCAATTTATAGGCCTACGACCACGTGACTCTATTGGCTGGAAATGTCAAAATGGTGGCTGCTGTACTATTATTGGCTAATTCCTATTGTCAGTTACTTATGTTATTTTAATATCTGACGATATGTTATTAAAAACTATTTCGAAATCAAATTAAACTGTTCTTTCATTAGTATATCTCAATCCTTAAATTTTTCTTTAAATATAAATAACTCTTCCCATCCATTCATAATCCTACCCTTATTACAAAATTTAAAATATATTCATTTTTATCTATTTTATTCAAACTGTGTTTACAGACCAGAAAATGTTTTGCTACATTAGATCTTTCAGGTTCATTTTGATTCCGACATAGTTTTTAATAACGTATTTTCAGCGATTAAAAGAACATAAGTAACAGCCAATAGGAATTGGCCAATAATATCACAGCAGCCACCATTTGGTATTTCCAGCCGATAGGGTTATTGTCGTAGGCCTATAAATTCAGTTGTTAAACAGAGTTTTCCATTCTTTTGTAAATTCCTCTGGTCTGAGGAAGGTGAGCGTGGTTCACTGAAATCGATCACCATAATATTTGTGCATTTTGTCTTTATATTGTAATAAATTTCTGTTGTGTGATGTTCATTTGTACTTTATTTGTACCAACACGCATTATGCTACTTAAAAAAAACACTATTCTATAAAATACAGGTAACTAAATCTACTAATTGCATGGAAGAATTTAGCTAAATAATAGGCAAGTCTGTCATCACTAATCACGTGGAAACCGTAAACTACGGGAATCAGAACAGTATTTTTGTGTTTGTTGTTGCCATTTCGTGCATTTGACAATATCGGAGATGCACGTGGTATCTTAGACTTCTTTCTTAGGGGTACCGTGACCATAATCACTTTTGAATTGTACAGACGCAAGTAGGCACATGTTTTCTATTACTGATTGCAATAAGCACAATATAATTTAACGTAAACCCCGTACAAAAGACGGCCATTGTGCTTGTCATACTATTATCATTGATTTTGTACACAAATAGATTTCCCATCCAACGTTAAATTTTTACTCTCAAAATATCAGCTGTTTTAGAGTCCATTGTGGAGCGCTAGTGTTTTTCGATGTAAATGTAATGCAGTTTAAAACAGCTGTGGTTGCGACCCACACAAACTAACAAAATTACTGCCACAAATATTCCTATTATATGGTTTATCTATTGTGGGTTTATATAATCAATGCTATTAGATAATAATCTAACGGTGTCTGTGTGTGTTTTACTCAATCACGCAAAAATTACTGAAACCATTCATCTGAAATTCTGCATGGACATTCTTAGAACGTCTGTTTAACACATAGGTTTATCTTTATTTTGAAATTCTAGCAGAAAACCACCCCAACGGTACTAAGAAGTATAAATACAACCCCTGTTGCATTACCAATATGACAATTAACTGTTGATAATAGTTTCAATAATCAGCTGTTGGAATAAATAAACAACTTACATAGTTCTGAAGTAAATACCAGACCAAAGCTAACCACAACCATAATAACTAGAGAAGACGGTAGGTATGAACAACCTCAGGGCTCCCCTCTATTAACTGGACTTGAAATATGTAACTAGTTAGATGTGATGTGTTTTATTTTGTTGGAAATCATGAATGATCTTCTTATTTACATGTATTAAATTCTTGTTTTCCATATAAAAGAGTTGATTTTGTACACTTTTTTGATAGACATAAGACTTAGCTGATGCAATTGTATTGTTAATTTGGATGAATAAAGAGTTAGAGTTTGAAGGTTACAATGTTAATCTAATGCAGTTATTGTTTGTATTTAGTTAATATTTACCTGTTAACAGAAATAAATGAAATGAACGCATTTGAAATGGGTTAAGTAACATCATTGGTTGTTTATACCAATAAATAGATAGCAAAGCAAATAATGTGAGAGAGTTACTGTACATGGATTTACTATTGCAATTTTCATATTTAGTAGGTATATAGTTAATCTACTATTATTTGCAGTCACAAGTCACAGGCCGAGTGTAAAGAGCGTAGTAAGTGACGGGGTTGTCAAGCTAAGTGTACAGGGGTTTCCCCTAGTTATTAATTATACATTTTACATTTTTAGTTAGGAATACATTTTTATTATTTATTTATTTATTTTTTTATGAAGAGGCTGATATCCTACCTAACGTTTTGTGACGTGTGAAATCTTACAGTCTACAGTGGTAAATTTGGAGCGGAAATTCGAAATTCAAAAAGGCCAAGGTGAACTACTACCATATTTTTTTTGCTCTGGTTTTGTCTGACATAATTTAATTCAATATTAACATAAAAAAAAGAAAAACTATACTATAAAAACGTATAGATTACTTAAACCTACGCCTTTGGAAATTAAATTGATAGAATTATTGAGAGAAACTATAACTATACATGTTTGTTCATAAAAATCATTTGTAAAATAATATGTAAAGTCTTATCTGTTTTGTTGATGTGTTAAATGTTTTAAATACTTATGTACGTTCAATTCAATTACATTAAAATACTTTGAATTTGAGAGTGACTTGTTAGCACTTGAAATGTGTGGTTCTTAAAGTCAGCTGTTTAGGTTGCCATGGAAACGTAGAGGGTTTTTTTTATTGATTTGAGTAAACAAGTCGATTGGTACAATTTCCATTGGAGAGTTACTTCTGTTAAAATTTTAGTTGTTTAAACTATTTCATGACACCAGAACATTTTAAGAAATAGTGAAATGCGATTAGAGATATAATTTGCAAAAGAAGCATATCACAAAGATACTGTAACCTGTGTTTACTGGAATTCACCAGACGAAATAACCTCTTGTGGGGCTTTTTGGGATCCGCTCGCGTCGTGCTGTGCCACGACTATTTTCTGTTATGGTTTGGACTGGGTGTATGTGTGGTGACTCCTATTGGGTGAGTAAACAGTTGATTTAACTTACATGGCCTCCTGATGGTTAGTGGTCTTTGGAACATTGGATCTGCCTCCAGTTAACGGCCCTCCGCCCTTTATGTTATGTTATGTTATGTTATTATGTAAAATTAAACTTAGCTTTTGTCTTTTACACTACTTAATAGTCCAAAAGTATATGTTATTGTTGTAAAAATTAGTCTTTTCTTTAGTTATTTATTTGTGTTTAATTGTTAATTTGATGGCTAGTAAGCCTATTTCTGATTTTTATGGCAGTGGAGCGCTCCAAGATAAATTCTACAAACTCGTTGTATTTTTGTGTGTGTACAACATAATTGATTTTCTCTTAAATTAAAGTTATTCATTTATTAAGCTTAAACTTGTGTGTTCTGAATTTTAGTCATACCTACCTAGATGTAATTGAGTATAAGGTAAACAGGTGAAATCTAACCATTTAAATCCAAAGGCCTGGGTTGAAAATATATCTTGTATATGGTAGTAGGGAGCCAGGTCAGTATTTCCTTTTGGGAGCAGGAGTCATGTTCCTTGTTGAGCCCTGTACATTATACTAGCCTACAACAAGGTGGCGCCCTATCTCTCTCACCGAGCAAACTTAAGAACTTAAGAAGTCTGATCGTTCCCTCTATCTTCAAGGCCCTTTTTCAAGAACCAACCCCTTCTCCACTGAGCATCCGGATATTTGCATACCACCTTAGGGAAAGGTTGCAGTTTATCTCTTCGTTCCCCAGACTATTCACCTCTGCAAGGAACGTATTTATACATATTGTGGGAGACAACAAGTTTATTACCAAGGTAATAGACCCCCCCCACCATACAATTAAACCTTATTCTAGTTGTCATATCCACTTGTACTCTAGTGATTCCTTATACATGCATGGTTGGAAGGTACATAGTCAACACGTATTAACATGACAGTCTTTTGACTATATATCTACTTGCATAGACATGGTGCAATATGGTAAGTAAATACTGAAATAACATAGTTAGCTAACATCTGCTGCAGAATAATATTACAATTTCACAGATCTTCCATTATGACTTGGATAGTTGCCAAAATCTGAACCAGATCAAATGCTTTGCTCAGTGATTATGTAATCTACTTTAGTGCAACTTGCCAAACAGTCCTATTCAACTCAACTGTTTCTTTCAATAAAACTGGATTAGGAATTCTAGACTTTTTTACTGTTTGTGGCAACTCTTTTTTTTAAATGCTGTAAATAGAGTTTTTTTTTTTGTAATTTAAAGTATACATGCCAATAGTCTTAGCTTAAAATGTATAGTTTTGATTCATATATGCATATTCATGGATTTATGAATCCAAGATATGAACGAGTGGAAAGTTATCACCCTATATCTCTTCTTAGTGTTTGTTATAAGTTGCTGTAAAAACTGTTATACAACAGAATATAACCCATTCTTGATTGTTATGTTTCAGTTGAGCAGGCTGGTTTCCGCACTGGCCGAAATTTTATTGACCAGATCCTGGCTCAGACATTTATCAAAAATGGGTTTGAAAACAAGTTAAAAACACATGCTTTTGATGAACTCACAGCGGCTTATGACATAGTATGGAGCAAAGGTTTCTTATTAAAGTCGCCCTTATTTTGCGGCTTCTGAAGTTAATGCTTAGTGTCAGACTAATAAAAGTTCCTCGGTCGCGAAGAAAGTTCTTTTGGACAGCTGACGAATGTTCTACCACAGGGATCTGTACTTGCTCCAATTTTATTCAACGTGTATAAAAATTCTAGACTTGCTGATGTGAAATACCAATCAGCAAGTCTAGAAGATTTATATATGTCGACGATATTTCTTTAGCTTATCAACACTCGTACTTCACAGCTACTGAAGGAATAGTTATTTTTACACTCACAAGATGTAAATAATTATTTTGGACAAACATCAAGACCTGTAAAAAGGAGAATCAATGAACATAAGCAAAATATAAAAAGGATCAAGAAAACCATTCAAAATTGAGTGAACACATTTTATATACTGGACACAAAGTGATATGGTCAAACTCAAGCATAATTTTTAAATAAAGTAGTTGGAAAAAGAAGAAATATCAGAAAAGCTGCTTGTATTTTAATAGAGAAAAGTAGTATTTCAGTGCAAAACTATGTCATACCTATAATAAAGAACGATATTATAAAAGTATTAACACAACAAAAACAATTTTCAATGACATCTTAATTATATACATTTGAATTATATACTATATTTTTTTTATCAAATACCTATTTATTAACATATGTTTACTATTTATAATTTTTTTTTAAATTGATATGCTGTATTTATTTACATAATCTATACCTATAAAATCCAATGTATGTTTGTCTGTCCTTTATGCGCTACCAAACCGTCCAGTCGATCACCATGAAACTTGGGGAAGTTGTTCTATATACCTCAGGGACGGTTTCTGTCCTATTCCTGTTTCTTTAATCCCTCAGGGCTCCATCCCTTGGACTTCTAAAGTTTCAATGTTAATCAAATAGCAAGATGCATGAAGGTATAATAAGTTTTTTTTTTTTTTTTTTTTACACTTTTATTTCTGGATCAATATTTTACATATTATACACAGAACATTTAACAGGTGGAAAACTAACATTATCGGGTTCGCTCATATATGAGTCACCCTGTAACACGAATAACAATCAGTAAACAAAAAAAAATATATATATAACATATTTAAGTAAGTTAAAAAAAAAAAAAAAACAAATAAGTGTTACATAGAGAGGCTATAAATCAGTCTATCATGTCTTGAGGAAGTCTGGCTTTCAAACGCCTGTGCAAAGTAGGTTCTCCAATGTGAAAGTTAATAGCTCCTGGAACATTTTCTAAGTTTGCCATGAACTTACGACAACTTCTTTTATAAAGCTCAA
>JAQJVL010006364.1:0-29531 GCA_035578905.1 Stictocephala bisonia | reverse complement strand
CTCACAAACAATTATTAATTACTTGATTTAATAAAATTTCAATCTTGATTAAGTACAGTAAACTCTCGATTATCCGCGGGCGGTTTATCCGCTTTGCGGATTATCCGCGGTGCATTTTGGTAAAAAAAAAATTATTTTTAATAAAGCTACTAAGTACAAAACCGCGATAAAAATCGTAAAAACGGCAAACAGTACACTTAATAATGTACAAAACGTGTACAGTAGTTCAGTATTATTGTACAGTACTGTATGTACAGTATATCGGTATCCACTGTACGTTGTGTGTGCTTGAGCAGTTTGAGGCGCAAGCAGCGGGACTGTAGACCTTGGTTTACTTGGCGCGTAAATGAATCATGTGACCGATGAGTAATCGGCACGCGCGAGGTCATTCGCCCTGTCTGCCACCTGCCACTGTTGACTCCCCTCCCCCTCCCCACAATACGCGCATCACTACAGCATTGTCAGTTCTGATTTCAGTGTAACTCAATCGTTCGAGCTGTTCGCTTCGTTAGTGAAGCGCCAAGTTGTGATTTGTTAAGTTGTGTGTTTTCCAAGTTGTGTGTGTCTGTCTATCTTTTGAGTGTTTTTTTATTTTTTTAAAATGGCAGCTAAAAGGAAGAAAGTGGTTTTGTCAATCCAAGATAAATTAGAACTCATAAAAAGTGTTGAAAATGGTGCGCCTAAAAAACAAATGTGCTTGCGCTACGGAATTGGAGAGAGTACAGTAAGGGACATAATGAAGCAAAAGGACAAGTTGATAGAATTTGCGTCTTCATCAGACAACACATCGACAATGAAAAAGAGAAAAACCATGAAATATAGCACCTATGAAGAACTAGATTCAGCCTTATTAGAGTGGGTTAGTCAAGTAAGAAGTCAGGGCACTCCAATATCAGGGCCTATTGTTGCAGCGAAAGCAAAAACATTTTTCGAAATGCTTAATTTAGAAGGAAATTTTGATGCATCGTCAGGCTGGTTGACTAGATTTAAGCAACGCCACGGAATAAGAGAAATTGGGCTTCATGGTGAGAAACTGAGTGGCGATGAAGAGGCTGCAAGTGGGTTCCAGTCTTACTTTGAACAACTGATTGAATCTGAGGGTTTAACCTATGAACAGGTTTATAACGCTGACGAGTCAGGCTTATTTTGGAAATGTTTGCCAACAAGAACCTTGGCTTTTGAGACCGAGAAGCAAGCTGCAGGGCATAAGTCAAGCAAAGAGCGGATTACAATTATGCCGTGTAATAATGCGTCTGGATCGCACAAACTAAAACTGTTAGTGATAGGAAAGTCCAAGAGACCAAGATCTTTTAAAGGAACAAGAGCCGAAAACCTTCCAGTTCACTACTATCACCAGGAAAAAGGCTGGATGGATCAAAGAATATTTAAAGACTGGTTTGATACCAAGTTCGTTCCCCAGGTTAGAGAGCACCTTAGGTCAAAAAATCTACCTGAAAAAGCTGTGCTTCTTCTGGATAATGCTCCGTCCCACCCTGGAGAAAGTGTGTTAAAATCGGACGATGGAAATTTCTTTGTGAAGTTTTTGCCCCCAAATGTGACGGCCCTTATTCAACCTATGGACCAAGGTGTCATTGCTTCGATGAAGAAAAAATACAGGACGGCTTTGCTGAAGAAAAGGATTGATGAAGGAGATGATCTAAAGACGTTCTTCAAAGACTACATGGTTCTTGACAGCATTTATGACATCAACAATGCTTGGAAATCCGTCAAGCAGTCTACTCTAATGAAATCCTGGCGGAAGATTTTGCCAGATGTAGAGAACATCCAAGAGGGAGAGGAAGATGAAGACGACATTCCACTGAGTGTCCTAGCTAATTTAGCTAAATCTGTTGCCGGAGGTGTTAACGTGAATGAAGAAAATATCGGTGAGTGGATTGAATGTGATGCCAATGATCCGGGCTTTGAGTACTTCACAGATGAAAGCATTATTGATCAAGTACGAGGGATTGAATCGGTTGAACCGAAAGACAATGAAGATGAAGAGGAAATGCAGAGGACCGTCACTCATGATGAAGCATTAGGCCACATCGATCATATTCTTCAATATCTCGAAGAGCAGGACGACGCAACCCTTTGCGACAAGATGGTATTGAGGAAGCTCAAATCTCAAATAAAGAAAAAGAGTTTTGCTACGAAAAAACAAATGCAAATGACTGATTTTTTTTGTTAAACAGTGAAGATTACAGTACAGTACTTTTCAATAACATGGTTGATATTAATACAGGTTTTGTTATCAGGTAGGCCTACGTCTTTGTATTGTATAATAAACTTATTTAAAGCACTTTTGTGTTGTTTTTTAGTGCCTTTAACCTTTGTTTAACCATTACCGGCAATTTTGCGGCTTATCCGCGATATTCGATTATCCGCGGTATTCACGCCAGTCAATACCGCGGATAATCGGGAGTTTACTGTACAACGAACATGAGTAGTCTATATTAAAAAGAAAAAAGAAATTAATTGATTGTTTCGAACCCTCTGCCTTGTTAATGACAGCTCGAGCTTACACAAAGGCTACTCTGCTCATATTATCTCACATTTCCTGTAAAAAATATTAATTGCCAGAAATCTTTCTATTTGGATATTGTTTCAGTATTACTTTATAAACATGTTTTAATTTATGCTCAATTTATACCACTTATATTTTACCACATAAGTGTCGTAGGTTTTTTTCTGTAACACAATCTTATAGAAATTACGTTAACAAGTGTATTATTATCTAATGGATTATATTGTTAATGTAATACTCTATTTCAATGAAGCGATTCAGTTTTTTTAAAGCAAAACAAAGTCTTGCGTCCGCTGAGCAGAATAAAAAGATAATAAAATAAATTACCAAACATAAACTACATGTGTATTAGAATTAGTGAAACAAAACAAACATATTTTCTATCTTACCTATTTCTAACATCTAAATCCAATTCTTGCCACATTCGACATATGTTGGCAGCTGCTTTTGTTCGATATTGATTCTTGTTGATCTTCCTTTGATTTTTTTGCGATTGTTGTAAAGTCATCTCTTGTGAAAACAAAGTAAATCCACTAGTTCTCCGAGGCAGATGCTTCTTTCTCCACTGCTTCATTTTTTTCGAGTGACTTGCAATGAAATCAACATCACTTTGAGCCTTTAATTGTTTGATGATTTTCTTATTTAAGATATTCTTTAGATTTTCTGCCAAGAAGGGCATTTGTTCTTTGTTAAGAAACTGAGATTTCATCACTTCCATGGCATCTTCCCCGTAACGGAACTGCACTACAGTGTCATCGCTATCACGTACAGTAAGGTCATAACGGACTGTCAATCCTTCCAGATGCTTAACTAAGCAACGCTGCAAATAACCACTTCGACTTGTCTTCACAGCTGTGTCGATAAGACCTTCTCGACCAGCCATACAGTGGAAAAAAAACTCTTGGGGTTGGATACCTGTCATGAACCTTCCATCAATGAATCCTCCGGCTCGAGGAGATAAATCATATGGTGGAAAACTGGGCAAAGAACGGCCTGAGAGCATGATTGGTGGTCTCTTTCCTTCCAACTCAATCTGACCCAAGAGGCAAGAAATCTGCATAGTATTCACTGTAGACCCTTTAGCCCCTGATTGGACCATTAGTTGTAGGTTATTTGCTGGAAACGGGGATAGAAGGCCATATGGTAGACAAGATTTATTAATATTATTTGTGTAGGTATCCAAACATTTCTTGTATTGATGATCGAGCAAAGCTCTGAATTTGTGGTTTTTCCTATAAGAGAACTCTATTTTACTTTTAATATCACATACAGATGTTTCCTCTGTCAAATCTAATGCTCTAGCTGCAACCTCTTTTCCGATTTTTCTTAGTGACTTAATGTACTTCGATCTTTCCTTATCAGCATCCTTCACTACTAAAATGTCCTCAACACCCAAAGTAAAGCCTTCCAATTGAAGAAAATTGATAAACAGTTTAGAGAAAGAACTTAACAGCTGACTTGAAACACTGCCTCCATAGAGTTCATTCACACAATGAACCAAACTGTATGGTGTTGCTCCGTAATGTGTCTTGTCTAGAACACCACATAAAAGTTCTCCTCCCCTAATTACAACTTCACCCTCAGTCATGACTTTCGGGTCTGAGAAAGGAGTACCACCGGCGAGCCAAGGCCTTGAAGGGCCCTTCTCCCATGCTTTGTAGCTGATTTTAGCAGAAGATGTCAGATTCAAAGGCTTCTTTCCTTTAGGAATAAGATTTATTAAGACAGTTGACAAAATCTGTTTTCCAGACCATAACACTTCAGGTTTTAGTACAGCTGGTGGAAGAAGCTTAATATCCCCTTGTATAAAAGACAAAGCTTGGAACACCATGTTCATGTAATCTTCACGATTGAAAAATGAATCTCGCATGGTAAGTCTTACTCCTGAAATCACATGATCCTGAATAAGACCACCTAAAGGAGTTCCATCTTTGGGTACTAAATATTGTTTAGACACACTGACAATATTGTAAGCTTCACTTCTAGCCAGTTCATTTTGAGGGAAATGAGCATTCATTTCGTCCCCATCAAAATCAGCATTGTATGCTTTGCAATTTGAATAATGGAGCCTTAGAGTTTTGTCCCCCTTCAATATTCGAGCTTTATGCGCCATTATACTAGGTCTATGCAAAGTAGGCTGTCTATTTAATAATAATGCATCACCATTTAACAAATGTCGATGAATTATTTTTGTTTTCTTTGACGGTCCACTTTCACCAGGTGTTAACAAAGTTTTAGCTATACCTTCACGGGCAACGACATCATCTGATGGAATTTTGGAAACAAACCCATTATCATTTTCCACAAAAACTGCTCCAGGGTGAATATCTGGTCCATTTATAACCATTTTCCTTAGTTCAGTAACATTCCATGGTGTAACAGGTACTGGATATGTCAGCTTTTTGGCAAATATATCTGGGATACCAATTTCATCTATATTTAAATAAGGGTCAGGTGTTATTACTGATCTTGCAGCAAAATTTACTCTCTTGCCCATCATATGCATTCTTATAATACCTTCCTTTTTTTCAATTAGTTGCTTTAGACCCAGGCTGTCACTGAGTGATGAACTATCTCTTGAGGATTTGTCAAGAAGGACACCAACGTGACTTTGCAGCTCTTGCCAAGAAAACTGAAGTTTTTCTGACAAATTCGACCCATTTAACTTATTAATTACATCCATGCGCTCCTTTAATAAGGAATCATTTTCTAATTCAGGATCTGTATCGTTATTCATTAACAAAATAATACTCCGTATAACAACACAGTCCTGTAAAATTGTCTTGTATACATTATTTTGTGGATGTTCAACCACCGTATCATCCATATGTTTAATTGGTCGAATATTGATTGGTGTTACAGGAATAACGGACATGAAAAATATATCCGTTGGATCAGGACCTGAAATGGTTTTTAACAACGGAACAATTTCTTTCATTAGACTTTCATCATTGCGCCAAATTTTACGCATGAATTCCATTGCCTCTGATGGCATGATATAAATGTAACCCTCATCATTTCTTTTAGTTTGAACTTCATCTGACATTGTTGATTTGCCTTTAAATTTACTAGCCACTTCAAGTCTTGCTTCAACAGCAATTCCATTTTTTACCGTCTTCAACTTTCTCCATGGCTTTTTGCATTTAGGGCAATTGTTTCCTTTATGGACAAACTGTTTTGTATTGTTTATAAATTGGGATCTTAAAACTTCTCCTTGCTTCCATTCCTCAACAGTTTTGACTTCCTTAAGTGATAATTCACATGCTTTGTTTAGTTCTGTGGTCACAAGAGCACAGAAAGCAACATCAGTCAATCCATTGTTCAACAACAATAACTGATTATATAATTGTTCAATATCTAATGCCTCTGTGACAAGACCTTTGTCCAGTAACTGGAGCTGTCTAATAAGCAGAGATTTACGTCCTTCCGGCAGTAATATATTATGACAGTTAAGACAAGAACAGCTCAAAAAAGTAATAATACTCTGGCGAAACAGTGGATTGATAACAGGTAGGGGTAATTCAATATGTCCCATGTGCCCGGGACATTGGAGGATGCTGCCTGAACATGTACTACACTTAGCACCATATTGCATAGGTCCCAGGGCTGGGTCGTAGAGCCCTCCAGGAAGTGTATGACCAAATGGCGTGAATGTCAAAGGAGTGGTAATTTTAATAACACTAAGCTTTTTAATTTCATCTGAAGTAAAAGCTCCGAAAACCACATATTCAAGTTTACTTTTTGGGTTCCGTTTACGTGGTCTTTCAAGGCCCATCTTATCTACTTAGCTGTTTTTCTAAAGTTTGATAGTATTTCAGAATATATCATATTCTGCTTGGATATCTACCTGAAACAAATGAAACCTATTAGACTTTAATTATTATTTCGATAACATTTGAGATATAACCTATGTCAAAGCCAAAGAGGTAATTTTGATTTAATAATTTCTTAGCGAGGGGTATAAAAAGTTAAAGGATGTCTTATTTCACCAGGCTAAGAAGCCCTCTCAAACACTTAACCTAGGGACCAACGGCTTAAGGTGGCTATCCAACATTAAGGTCTGGGCAGGCTGGCTGGGTGCAAGGACGAGATCGCTCAGACGATTAACCATAAAGGGATCAGCCATGCTTCATGTTGCTTGCTTGACCGTTATCATAGTTCTATTGGGATTTTCTGAGAGATTAATACTCGGGCATCACCCTGCACTATAAGCTGACTTGGAACTATCATATTTCTGTTAGTATCAGCACTGTCGGTAAACAATGTGGGGGATAAAGCCGCATATGGCTCTACGAGACGATTATTCGCTTACATCTTCTATGAGTCTCTTACGTGGTGGAGCAAGGCTTGTCAGAGCAATAGAATAGAATATTTCTTTACTTGCAAAAATAGTAATTTACAAAACGGTGAAGTTAGGGCCCTTTCTTACACTTAAACTTAAAAAAATAATTACAATGAATCATTCCAATATACAATTTAAATTTGATGAATTATACAATTTTAAAACTTAATAACTATTTCGACACATTCACACACACAATCATACCCTTTACTCCTAACCGGCAGCCAGGCCCACAACTCAAGACGAACCAGCCGCAGCCATCCGCTCCATATAATATTGTTTTAGTGACGCCACAAACTGGAGTCAGCTGGAAATGGAAATTATGTTCAAAGGAAAGAATTCCAGTCAGCAAGCAGTTACCGTAAATGATCTGTCATAAGCTGCAGTTCTATGATGAGGCAGGCACTCATAAATGATCTGTCATAAGCTGCAGTTCTATGATGAGGCACTCATAAGCGTAATGAACCTGAACATGATCTCTTCGCACTAATTTGGGACACAAATTGAAAAGTATCAGATAAATATTTAGGAATTTTTACATGGATAAAAGAGTGAGTAAATGAAAGGATTTAAATTTTTCTCTGATCAATACATTTCAAAATTTTGGATCAAATATAATATGAAGTTATATGCTCATCTTGTCTCAAGTCAAAAGCAAAATGGAGGTAGTAATTTTGTAAACGTTGTAGTCTTTCACTAAGTGATACAGTCATGTCGTTTACAACAAAGTCACAATAAATAAAGAATAGAAAGATGAGTGATTTGACCAGAATCAGTTTGATGTCTAGAGGCAGAAATTTTTGCAGCCTTTTCAGAGAGTGCATTCCTGCAAACATCTTGTTGCAGGTTTCTATGATGGCTTCGTTCCATGTAAGTGTTGTATTGATACCCCAAGGCTCTTGCCCTTGCTACAGAAAGAAACAGCTTGTCCATTTACGTTTATATTTTCAAGATTTTCAAAATTGATAGAATATTTCAGCCGCACATGACTTATAATGATAAGTGTTAGTTATGTAATGAGAGTTAATCAAATCTAAGGACCACCCCAAAGTGGGGAAAAGCGGAGTTGAGCTTTAAATACCTTATTACCAAATGCAGACAGACGTTCGCTGTAATGTGAGGGCCCTCAGATTCTAGAAGTGAAGATCTTGTAGTGGGAGATGACGTAATACCATGTAATAAGACTTTATAGGGGGAAATACGGCACTTTTGACGCACTGACATTAGTTTTATCATATAAGAAAGAGACATTGAGTCTACACGAGTGGAGCGTGACACAAGAGATGCGTATTCATGAGCGGCATACTCGCGTCTGTCCGTTTTAAAAATGGCCGAGCAACAGTTCATAGGTCAGACTACCTGATACATATTGGAACTAAACATTGTTATAATCAGCTGACCTGCTGCGAGAGTTTAAATTAAAAAAGTGTGTCTTTCAAGTGTCTGTAAATACAACATTTTCATTAAACAAATACATGTTTTTCATTGTGCAAAAAACCAAAAATATAATGTGTTGCATGTAATAAATAAAAATGGATATTATATTCTTAAACATCTACTTTATACAACAATAGGTTTTGTTTTATTGCTGTTCAAATTGAGACAATTTTTGTTTGCCCATTATACTATGCTTTAAATATCTCTATTCATTAATTCTATACTATCATTTTTTTAAAGAATGCACTTTTGTCAATAAATTAAAATACGAGGTTATTTCAATGGGAATATCTCAAAGATGGTGACTCATACCAAACAAAATGTGAGACGAAATTTGATAAGAATAAAATTATAACAAATGTAATATCAATAAGGGTCAAAATAACATAGTTAAAAAAATATATAGCCAAATGTGTTTGCTATTTAGTAACTTTATTGGCACTTTGTAGCTAATAAAAAGTGTTACCAACTAGCCTGTGGTTTTCAACAAACAAACTTCTAACAGTTAAAAGTCATATTATATATCTATACACATTCTCATAAATTGTTGGCTGTTTTAGTGTATCATATTATAAAAAACAAGACCCGCAATTAGAAAACTGTTAAATTGTGCGTTTTTAAAATGCTAATTTCCTATTTTGACTTGGAAAATTAGTTAATTTTTTAAGAAAATTTGCTGTCAATAAAATTATAGTAGTCTGTTTGCCCAACAATTTCCTACTTTTTTATATATTTTGATGTGCCTATACAAAGATATATATGAGTATTATATTTGATTGATTCAGGTTTTTAATCCTAAAATGCAACGTTTAAACCTCAAATATATCAAAATGTTTTAATTTAATTGAAAAAGTGGTAGTATCTTTATTTGTCGAGAATGAATTTACCTTTCTGAGACCTTAAACATTAAAATATATTTCGTATAAAAAAAGTTATTGATGAAAAACAATATTTTACACTGCAAGTCTAGTAAATTCTTCAAAACTAATTTTTTTAAAAGCTAAATTTTTAAATTTTCCGAACAAAATTTATTATTTACAGTCTGTAGATAAACAGCTGATATCATATTTTCAATTTTAACAATACATACCTGTCAACTAGCATTTTATGAATATTTAATACTAGAAATTTTTTTCATAGCAGAGATGAAACATATAGGAAATCTAAGTTTCCATTCGCGACTTTGACTGATATATTTATGTAGCTAAACTATAATCAAGGCCCCAAAACCTTTTATCAACTGTATTTAGTACAATATTCAAGTATGATTTTCTTAAATTTTCCAATCATTAAGACAAGTGTTAGATTGAATTTTTCTGTAACCCTGCAATTCATTTGCAACTATTATTAATCCATAAAACTATACGGAAAATTGATTTTTAAATATTTCTTTACAACTTTTTTAACCCTTAGGCTGATATGCAGCGATTTATGGTTATAGCAAAAATAGCCGAAAACTGATAAACAACAATATATCGCTGTTGGCCTTACGGCCGAAAAGTGATATGCAATGATATTTCGTTGTTGCGTAATTAATTTATTATGACATTATTTTTCTGTTAAATAAACTCAAATCTCCACAAATTAATTGAGAAATACATTTAATTCAGGTAAAAAAATATAAAAAGTTAATTTATATAATGTGTGTTAAATAATATTGACCTTGAAAGAAAACATAGTATAGATTTAGAAGGCTAGTGTCAGATAGTTTGAGGTTATAGAAGTTGTTATTGAGCAGTGTGTTGTTAGTAGAAAATTGAAATGGGTGATAAAAGACCAAATTCTCCAATTAGTGAGAACACACTAAGTTAATTGGAATTGCCATAGAATCTGATTTGAATGTGTGTTTTAGTGACAGGGCTAAAAAAAACTACCCTATATGACCTAAGTATGTTATTATTCTTCAGATGTTTTAATTAATAAATTGCATTTACAGAACAATTGCCATTTTATTTGATAAAAGACTCTCAATGCTTTAAAAACTCTAAATTTTCAAGATCTGTTGATAACTAAATGTACTTTCAGGATGTACTACAATTAATAAGCTAAATATGTAATTGGTATATGTTGTCTAGCTCCAAAAACAAAAACAAAAAAAAATTTTTTAAGTATATGTATATTTTTAGTTAGTATATCTCAAATCAAATCAAAGTTTATTCCCAATATTACAACACCTTTTTTTACAATAAATACAAGATAATTAATAATTAGTACTTACATCTATACAATTATCTTATGGGAAATGAGCCTGCATGGGCAAGTCTGCCTGTGCGCAGGCCCGAGTTGTATACAATTTATTATCGAAATATTTGTAATGGGTAGGTTTTCACCCACCTATCAACTTGCCAGAATTAACAACACAATGATTTCTTTAAACATTGAACTATGGACTACGAATGACAGCAAAAAAATTACAGATGGAGCGACCGATAACAGGAGGTCAGCCGGGCGAGAACAGAGGCCCATTATCAAGGTCGAGTCCCTCCGTACTCAGACGAGATAAGGCGTTCAATAGCTTCTATGTCCATATCAAGCAATAACTCTTTTATTTTATTTTTAAATGCTGTAATAGAATTGTTTGCAAATACTGTATTGTTGGGGAATAATTGCACAAAATTTCTATATATTAAGTGGGACTTGTAAAATGGATTTGTTTTTAGCACTGCTCTACTTAGTTGTATGGAAGCTATTCCTGTATTTTGTGAGTAACGTGTATTGTGAGAATGAGGTAATTGTGAGAAAATGGTGCTAAAATGTTTATAAATATGGTTTAAAAGTGACTTTACATATAACTGTCTGATAGTGAATATAGATGTTTCCTGAAATAGAGCATCAGTAGGAAACCGTACGCATTTTTTGAAAGCAATTTTTAGGATAGTTTTTTGGGTTATATTGAGAGGTTGCAACATAGTACTAAACGCTCCTCCTCACGCAATAATACCGAATGAAAGAAGAGACTGAACATATGCATAATAAACTGGTTTTAATTCCCATTCATTTAATAGTCTGAAGGCAAACCTATACTTTCGAATTTTATTTTTTAGTGTTTCTATGTGCCTATTCCATTTCATTCTGTAATCGAAAGTCACCCCCAGATATTTATAATATGTTTCCTTTTCTATGCTATTACAATCACAAGAATTATTAAGATAGTTCCCACAGTTATATGAATAATGAGGTCTTGAAGTTGATAGTTTGAATTTTTACTGAGGCATACTGGCATGAATTTCGTTTTAGAAATATTCAGGGAAAGCAAGTTTTGATCAAGCCATTTTTTCAATTTCATGAGATCACTCAGAGCTTTTGTGCGCACACTTTGCCAGTCGTTTCCTTGGAGGAATACTAGAGCATCGTCCGCAAACAAAAACAATTTGGCATGTAAATTTATTTTTGACATGTTATTAATGTAAATTAAAAACAGGATGGGGCCCAGCGTACTTCCCTGGATTACACCATAATCCACGGGCAAAGGATCACTGTCTACTCCAACAATAGACACATACTGTGTTCTGTCTGAAAGATAGCTTTTAAACCACGCATGAGCGTTGCCCCTTACTCCAATTTTTTCCAATTTTCCGAGCAACTTTTCTCTGTCAACAGAGTCAAAAGCCTTTTTTAAATCTAAAAAAATTAGCATGGCATTTTTATTATTGGATATTGCATTGTATATTTCTTTATTAACATCAAAAAGGGCATCAGATATGTTTTTATCCCGTCGGAACCCGTACTGACACTCACACAGGACATCATTACTCTGTAAGAAAAACATTAATTGATCCTTGACTATTCTCTCAAGTATCTTAGAGAAAACACTTAACATCGAGATAGGACGATAATTATTGTAATCTAGATAATTGTTAGCCTTAAAGAGCGAACAGACCTTGGCAAATTTAAAATTGCTCGGGAAAATGCCATAACTCAAACTTAAGTTGATTAGATGGACTAGGGGCTTAGAGATAATATGAATATTTTCTTTTAACATACCTGATGAAACCCCATCAAAGCCCGGAGCGGACTCGCCTCGCAGGGCAGTGACATACTTTATTACATTGGGTTCTGTAACTGTGTGCAACGAAAATGTAGTATTCGTTCTGTAATTGGCATCATCCACGACTGGGTCCCCTCCTGAGTTAATCGCAAGAGCCAAGTTGTGCCCCACTGTCGAAAAGAATGAGTTGAAGTGGTCAGCTACATGTTTGGAAAGTTCAGGTCCAGCGAAAAGAGTATTTGAAGAAAATTTAGCAATGGGAAAGGGATTTTTTTGTTCGTACTCTTCCCGCCAGCTCATTGATTACTCCCCAAAACAGCCTTGGATTTTTGCCTGACAGATTTAACTTTTATCTGAAATAGTCACTTTTAGCTCGTTTTATAGAATTACTTACTAATTTTCTGTGTTCATAATACTGATGTCTTAAATTCCTGTTAAAGGGTTGTTTTTTTACTGATTTACTCAACTTATCTCTTACCCAGATTGAATGAATTAGATTGGATGAAATCCATGGTTTGAGCTTTTTAAACCTGGTGTTACTTTTCATAGTTTTTTTTTTTTTTTTTTGCATTCCTAATTGAGTTATCAACTATAATCTTAAATTTGGAAGTGCTAAGATTAACATCTGAACACTCAAAAACAGGTCCCCAGTCAGAATTAGCCAGTGAGTCCGTTAGCAGTGAGCTGTTAATGTATTCACGTGGTGTAGCGTCAGTCGTAACTATGTCTCCAGTAGTAATGGTCAAAGCCATAGAGTAATGATCGGTAATAGAAGTGTGTGTGTGTGTGTTTTACTCAATCACGCAAAAAGTACAGAAACCATCTGAAATTTTGTATGGACATTCTTAGGCTCTCTGGTTAACACATAGGCCTATCTTAATTTTAAACGTCCATCATGAAACCACCCCAGGGGTTCTATGAAGTATCAATGCAATTCCTATGGCAATAAAATCTATTAAAATACTTTTTCCTTATAGACAAACTAAAGACCAAAACTACTTTCATACAAATATGTTAATAATTACTGTTGCAGATTTGTAATCAACCCTTTGCAAAAACGCCATTTTAAGACATCAGTTTTGGGATGACACATGCCAAAAATCCTATCAGTTTTCAGAAAAAAAATTTTTTTTTTCTATCAGCCAAAGTGTTGGGCCTAAGTAAAAATTTTGAAAATGGTGTAAACTTTTTTCATCAGCCACTTTGATGTCCTATCATTATTTTGTTGTTGAAATCATAAGCAGCCTATGAAACCTGTAGTTAATTATTTTGAATATAAATTTCTAGTACTATAGGTTAAATATTTCCCATCTACTATCTTGATTTTTCCAAATCTGCCAGCATTCCATCTGTAACTAGCAGCTTTTAAAAGTATGTAAATATCAAACCAAAACAATTTTAAAAAAGTAAAAAAGGACGCCAAGCACATTAAAAAAGTTATATATAATAAATAAAAAAAGATGAGAAATCAAAATGAGATGGCTTAGTACCTTCGGTACTCCAATGAAACAAACAAACCATGCAAACAAATTGGAAATAATATGGATATGAATGACAATTTAAATTCTTGGCATTGGCGTCAGAGTGAGGTCGAAAAAAGCCAAAGCCAAGGCTTTCAGTTTTCATTAACGTCCATATTTTTTTCCAATTTGTTTGCATGATTTGTTTGTTTCATTGGAATACCGAAGATACTTGGCCATCTCGTTTTGATTTCACATCTTTTTTTATTTATTACATTTAACTTGTTTAATGTGCTTGGCGTTCTTTTTTTACTTTTTATAAGTTTTTTGGTTTAATTTCCCATCATTTTTGGTTTATTTAATTATAACTTTTAATGTGCCCTGCCCCTTGCATTAGTTTTTCAATGTTTCATGTATCACAACCCCGGACAAACTGAGTTGAATTGTAATTCTTTTCAGCCTTCTCAATTCCCTATACGATTACCTTTACCTTCAATTCTTTGGAATACAATCACTCTGACATTTTTGCCGCTTAATGAATAAATGGAATACAAAGCTATCGTTTTGAAAAACAATTATATTGATGGAAAATACTTACCTATGTGTTTATAGTAGGTTATGTTTGTTAACTTAACCACAAACAAAGAACATTTCAGCTAAATCAGGTTGCTCATCTACCCCTACTTTACTGTTCCTTTCCACAAACCACATATGGTGTTGGTAGAGTCGGTGATTTTTATAAATTGGTATTATTTTTAACAGTTACTTAAAAATAACGGTAAAAAACCAATGAAAATAATAATAGCAAAATTGAAAGATAATGTTAACACGGAATATGTGGGATTTAAAAGAAACCTTCATTAAATTATGTAAGCATTCTCTAAGGAGTTTATTACAAACTAGGAGACACCCTTGCACGCTTCAAGTGCCAAACCTGTTGTCACTCGCTACGCTCATGAGAAAATCTCTGCCTGCAGCCTCGCCTGGGAACTGCCTTTAGGCCCTTTGGGAACAGCCTGTGGCCTATAATAAATTGGACTGATAAAATGTGCTTATATAAACTGAAATTAATTGTGCATCGTTTTTATCCGAAACGTTGTTTGATTTCATATCGGAGCAGCTGTCTTCTGAATCAGTCGAGTTAAGTTTATTCTAAACGTATTCAATTCATTTGCTTTGTTTAGCAGCTGAAGATTAATTAAATATATAAATAAAATAACTGTTTAGATTACAATTGAAACCATTAAGTTAAATAGAGCGGAAACTTTCAAATCAGATGTGAATAAAATAATGCTTAAAGCCTTCCCTGAATATACACTATATTAAAGAACATACATTACAAAAACATAGTACATTTAATATAAAATAATTTTTTTTTAATATAGTTCATTTTTTGGAACAGTATAATGAATCAAATCACAGGATAATGTACAGTGTAACATCACCTGATATATTTTCGATAGTAGCAGCTGTCATGACACATTAACCCTCATTGCGAGTGATAGTTGCGTAGTAAATCGGCTACTGTGCAGTGTTTTTGTTTGTGGTCGCATAATATTATTATAATTAAACTTCTTACAGCTGTGACCTATGGCTGAGATTTCTGACTAGAGCCAATCTTACTCTAGTCAGAGTTTTTGGTTGAACAAAAACCAAAGAAGAAGACAGACACTAGGTTTCTGTTTGAAATCTATTATTTCAAAACCTCGTATTATAAAATAATACATCATGATATCTCATTAACAAATAAACCGATTTTGGTCATCGACCTGACATTTGATTCTTTATATGCGTTTTGTGAAATGAAAGTGGTCTTGAATTGTCGAAATATTTAACATTTCAAGATAATGAAAAAATGTTTTAGATGGCGCCATAATCGGCTTTTCCTGTAAATTATACATGGCATTGCCTTTTAAAGAACAACTGTTTTTCATTATTTTTGTCCATCATTTTATTTATTTACGGCAATACACCATTTGACAATAGTTATGACATTAAATGGATGATTACAATATAATGTTCCTTGTACTTAAGATAAACAAAGATGACAACAAAAATATTTTGTACTTCTTCATATAATGCATCAAGTTAAATATCAGAGTGAAACAATAGTCACAGGTAGTGGAACTCACAGATTATCAAAAGGTCATGTAATGGCAGAAACGTCCTTCTTGAAGATGGCAATCAAGTCGAAGAAATCTACAGTAGAAAAGATATTTTTTCTATTAATGTACTTGGCGTGACTCTACTGTCTCTCTTGATGATTCAAAAACAAAACAAAAAATTGGGTGCACACATGTAGGAAGGTAGGTTAGGTTATATTACAGCTGTAGGCCCTATAACATTTAGTTTCTTTTCAGAGGCCATATAAGTAATCTAAACGTCTTTGGTAATAAAGTTCTTTTTCTTGCTAGATAACAATTCACACTTGAACTAAATAAATTAAAAGAATTATTATTATTATTATTTTTATAAAGTTACAAACTAGGCCTCCAGTCCAGGGGCTTTACAAGCAGATAAAAATACTTACACTTTAGTAAATACTGCCAGTCTCTATTTGATTAAAATATGAAGCCACTTAATTTTTTTATATTTTATAGAATTGGTGGATGACAAAAACTAGACAACTTTGAAATATGTTAAATAATTTCAAAATAAGACAGAATTAAAAAATACAGAGGTTATAATCCATCATTCCGTTCCACAGTTATCATCTAGTACATCGTGCAACTGCAATGTGCATGTACATTTTACTCTCCTTCTCCTCCTCGACCCTCTTGTATGTTTTGTTGTTGTTGTGAGTTTTAAACGGCTGATTTCAAACTTTATTTATTTTTTTCAATTCTGCATGTTTTTTACTAACCGTGCAACTCAAGAGTTCATATATTTAGTAACATTATAGACCTTACATGATTCTTACAAATGAGACGCCGACACAACGTTGTGCGTATTTTAAGGCGAATATGAATGGTTTTATGAGTGTAGGATGAGTGTAGTCTGGTTACTTACATCTTACATATCTTACATATCCTCTTCTTCTCCATAATCATGAAGATTAGGGAATCGTCAAAATTTCTTCATTAAGGCCTAGGATCAGCTAAGTCTTAGTGAGTAAGTTAAAAATTAATAGTTCATCATAGTACTCAGTCAGCCTATAGTAGGGTCTATTCAGTAAGTAAAGTTTTAGTTTTTTTTTTTTTAAAGGCTTGGTTTATTAATTTCCTTTAGATTTGTAGGTAAGAGATTAAAAAGTTTAGTCCCTATATAACTGGGGGTTTTACTTGTATTTTTAAGCCTATGTTGCGGTAAGTTAAGGTTTGTTTTATTTCTTAAGTTGTGGCTATGTAGTTCAGCTCGATTTTTGGGTGGGTTTAATTTGATCAAGATGATGGTTTCCAGAATGTAGAGGGATGTGACATGAGAATCCTGTTTTCTTTAAAGAATGGTTTGCAGGGTTCTCTGTAATCCAGACCATTTATGATTCTTATGGCTCTCTTTTGCAGGATTAGGATTTTTTCCAGGTCATGTTCACTGGCTGCTCCCCATGCCACAATTCCAAATTTCAAGTGAGAAGCAAATAGGGCGTGGTAGGCAATGAGGCTGGTTTCTTTGTTTGTGAGTTGAGAGATTCTTCTAATGGCGTACAAGATTGATGATAGTTTGCCATGTAGTTTTTCTATGTGGGCATGCCAGTTTAGATGTTCATCAACAGTAACTCCCAAAAATTTTGTGGTGTGGACTGTGGTCAGTGTGGTATTTGAGTCATCATTATTTTTGTTGCAGTTGAAATTTAAAAGCAGGGTTTTGGACTTATTGATTTGTAGTTGACTATTACAGATGTCTGTTGCCGTATTTAGTGCAGATTCTATTTTCAGGGTTTTGTCTTCTATGGGTACAATGATAGTGGTATCGTCCGCAAACATGACACACTCTAGGGAGTTGTTTAGTTGATTTGGAAATGAGTTAATGTAGACTAGGAACAGAAGGGGCCCCAGTACTGAGCCTTGCGGGACACCCTGTGTGATTTCACATGGTGACGATTGTGTTTTAAATTCCCTGCAATTTTTGAAATGAGTGATTTCAACTAGTTGAGTTCTTGAGGTCATGTAGTTATTGAGCCAATTTAATGCACTGTCAGTGATCCCTATGGTTTGTAATTTGTGTAGCAAGATTTTGGGGTCTAGACTATCAAAGGCCTTCTGTAAGTCCAGAAAAATGCCCGAAGTGTACATTCTTTTTTCCCACGAAGCACAAATAGAGCCGCAGAGCTGTGAGAGAGCGGTATCGATGGATTTTCCCTTTCTAAAGCCATGTTGTTGAGGTGTTAGGAGTTTATTTGTTTCTAGGTAAGTTATGAGTTGGAGGTAGATGGCCTTTTCTAGGTATTTAGAAACTGTGGGCAGGACGGAGATGGGTCGATAGTTCTCAGGTAGGGTCTTGTCTCCTTTCTTGAATTTAGGATAAACCATAGCAGTTTTCATTTTGCTGGGCACTGTTGAACATTGTATAGAGCAGTTTATGATGTCAAGCAGAGGGTTAATAGTTTCGTCCTTACAATGTTTTAGAATTCTATTTGAAATCCCATCCATACCGCAAGAGTTTTTTGGCTTTAGCGAGAGGAAAATGCTCTCCAATTCCTGAAGGGTTATTGGGTTACTAACTGAGTTCAACTGTTCCTCAGAAAGGGCAATTTATTAATTCTAGTATACCTACATAGAAACAGTACTCATACCAGATTATTCGATCTGTCCAAGGCATTTGATACTGTGTCTCATGATTTGCTCTTAAAGAAATTGAAACATTATGGTCAAGAAAACAGTGCTATTAAACTTATAAAATCTTATTTACAAGATAGGTTTCAGAAAGTTGCTTTTAACGATTCAGGGTCAAGTTATCTACATGTTCAATATGGTGTACCACAAGGGTTAATTTTGGGCCCTATATTGTTTATTATATATATATAAATTATCTGCCTTGTGTTATTGGCCCAGAGGCTAAGGGTTACTTGTTTGCAGATGATTTTGGTGTTTGTGTTAGTAAAAAATCTAGATTAAACCCATTAGAAGATGTAGAAAGCATCACCCTTAATATTGAGGATTGGTGCAAAGCAAACTTGCTCTGTTTAAATTTGGACAAAATTCAAGACATAACAGTTTTACTGGGTATCCAAAAAGAAAAAATTGAAGTTGTACATTTCCTTGGGTTTAATATAGATTCTAAGTTAAATTGGGTTAGTCATATAGATAAGATGAGCAATAATTTGAATAGAGGTATTTTTATGCTTAGGAGGTTAAGGTCTAGTGTTAGTTTAGATGTATTGAAGGTAGTTTATTTTGCACATATACATAGTCATCTGTCTTATGGTACATTACTATGGGGCGGTCAAAATTATAGTCTCAAACTTTTCCGATTACAGAAAAAAGCTATTAGATTGATCTGTGGTCTTCATCCCAGGGGCCATTGTAGGGATAGTTTAAAGAAAATTCAAGTGATGACACTTCCTGGATTATTTATATTTCAATGCTTGTTATATATAAAAGAAAATTATAATAAATACTATGAACATGGCATGTGTCATGAATATAAGACAAGGGGGAAAACAATGTAATGATACAATTTTGCAATTATTCAAAGACACAAGAAAGTTTCACCAATGTAGCTATAAAAATGTTTAATAAGCTACCACTTGGTATTAGAAAATTGCCTTTTGACATATACAAGAAAACTATAAAGCAACTTTTTCTTAATAATCCAATCTATCTTGTTTGTGAATTTTATGATTTAATTATTACAGAAATGTAAAGCAAATATATATTGTTTTGGAGTGGCATTTGAATATGTATAGCTTTTACTTTATGTATGTCACTTATTCTATTTTAAGCCTACTGGTTTAACAAATGTTTTCTGAATATATTTATAGCTGTTTTTTGTATAGAATTTAACTACTTATCATAACGTTCATAAAATGTATTTTTTTGTCTTTTTAGCGTTCTAGATCTTGATAGTTTATAATTTATTATTGTACCATAATGTTTCTGTACTTTTTTAAATACACTGTAGTAATATTGTTCATTATGTTATTAGTTTTTAAGTTCACTTGACGATTGTAATGCTTAATGATGTACTCAGAAGTTTCTGCAATAAAGATTGAAAGATATAGATAAAGATGAAGATAAAGATGAAAATCGTAATGTTCATTTTCGTACTTCTTTTTAATCGTTTTATTTTGCAATATTTGGTTTAGCTTTGTTGTAATGGATGCCTTTGGAAATAATATAAAAACTAAAAAAAAGAAGAAAAAAACAATCATCGATTTCTTCTTCCTAACCTTTCTTAAAATGTAATCTGCTAACGCTAACCCTAATTCTCAACTTCTTTTTACTATAGTCCGTCAACTGTAAGAAAGGTGGCTGTGTTTTATACTTAATTTATTTATAGAAACAACAACAGCAATAATAGGAAGGTGATTAGATAGGGAAAATATGGCAGATCCTGAGTTAGAAGCCTTAAGAGCTAAAAGGTTAGCTGATTTGCAGAATGAAAGAGGGATACCTGTAAGTACCACATAGTCCATTAAAACCTAGCCTAGGCTTTATTTGTTTCAAATTGAAGAACATATTTTAAAATTTAATATCATAAAGAAGTAAAGATTACCGACCATTAATGCTTTTAACATATTACTTAATTTATTTAGCTTAGCCTTTGCCACTGGCATTTTTACTCAGTAAAACAAAATGTTGTCAACTTCCAAATCCTTTTTTTTTTTAAGTGATCCTTGCATTTAAAGCAGAAGTACTGGTAATTATGCACTTTCTTGCCACCTCTGAAAATACAATTTCTTGTTGAAAAAGTGGTGAAATATGAGTTTGTACAGTAGAGTCTCGCAAACTCGGCCTAATGTGGACCCAATGGCGGCCGAGTTAGCGAAATGCCGAGTTATCGGGAAAAGTAGGTTTAAACGAATAAAAGTCCTTTGATAGGTTATATGTATCATGTTATTATTCGTCAAATACACCACAGAAGGCATTATATTTGTGAAATACATGAAATTACATGAAATATTAACAATATTGTAAAATTATATAACTAATAATTATAATATATTAATAGAATAAAATTAAAAGAACGACATGATTTCTCAACGACAATATTGTGACCATATTGTTATCACTGCAAAAAGTTTCCAAATATATTTTTATATTATCAATAACCTAAACATAATAAGAAATAATGCAGATTACTAAGTCCATAATTAATTACAAACTAACAGAAGAGATAAAAATAAAACAAGACATATCAACGACTTACAGCACATCTTTCAAGGGTATTTATCAGTTAACATAACAAAATTTATTACATTTTTATTTTTAATTTTTTTTTTCCTACTACCAAATGAACAAAAACTTATTCCTAACTTACCTAGGCCTACCTATATAGACCACTATGCTTATAACTCGTTTTTTAACATAAATATAAGGGAATACAAAAATCAAGTTGAACTTAAATTTAACATTAAATTAACATTTGAAGTTAAATCGATTTAAACACTACATAGAAACATTGCAAACATAATACGAAAATCAAATACAGTTCTGTACCCTGTAAATTATTGTTTTGTAAAAAAGTTGGTTATTGTTTTTTGTTTTTCGCACCTGGCCCTCTTGCGAGCGGCATCGTCACGCAGACGACGGAGAAACAGGATGTCCATTGCCGAAGCACCTTGCTGCTCAAAATACGTCAACGCACTTTCAACAGCTTTCAGTCCCTCGCTGTGACTCATTTTTATTTCAGTAGGCTTGCTTTTATCCTCTTCATTAGAGTCACCAATGCTTTCTTCATTGTCTTCTTTTCCTTTTACAACTTCAACAATTTCCGCATCCGAAAGAATGTTTTCTCCAGTGTCCTGCTCCATCCATTCTGTTACGTCACAGTCATTGGCATCTTCACAACCAGGAACCTGTCTTATTAAGTCCACTAGGCCAGAATCCTCTTCATCAGGTTTTTCAGCAAACTCATTTCCTTCATTGTCCAGTAGTTTTCTCCAGGAACGCACCAACGTAATAGGACGTAATTCACGCCATGCATCTGCAAGCCATCCAATGACGTCTAATAAGTCAATTTTTTTCAAGTTTTTCACCAAATCTTGATCATCTTCAACGGCATCCAAAATATGTGACAGCAGCTTGCGGCGGTATATCTTCTTTAAAGCCGCTAAAACCCCCTGGTCCATAGGCTGGCAGAGTGCAGTCACATTAGGGGGCAGGAACATGGTCTTTATATCACCATCTTGTAAACTCATCTGCGTCTGGATGTGAAGAGGCGTTGTCTAAGATAAGAAGTGCTTTTCTTGGGAGGTTTTTCAGTTTCATGTGTCTTTCAACTGCAGGTACGAAACTATGGTAAAACCACTCTTTAAAGATTACTCCATCCATCCATGCATTTGACTGGTTTTTATATGACACAGGAAGACTGGTTACATCAATATGTTTAAAGGCACGTGGCTTTTTAGCTTTACCAATAAGACACAGTTTTAGCTTATCATCCCCTGTTGCATTACAGCAGGCCAAGACGGTAACACGTTCTTTGCTTCTCTTGTATCCAGGAGCAGAATTTTCATGTTTCGAAGCTAGGCTTTTATTTGGCAAGAGTCTAAAATTCAACCCCGTTTCATCGCAATTGTAAATTTGGTCGCCTGTCAAACCTTCACTTTCAATAAGCTGTTGAAATTGGTCTTTGAATTTTAAAAAACCCGTCATGTCCCCAGAAAGTTTTTCACCACATACAGTAAGTTGCCTGACACTGTAACGCTTCTTCCACCTGTCAAGCCAACCGGTACTTGCTACAAATTCTGGATCTCCTTCCTTTTTACACAGCTCATAAAATTTTATTGCTTTTTCTTGCAATATCGGTCCTGAAATTGGGGTTCCTTTTTCTCTAGCTTGACGAAACCATAGGTACAGTGCCTCACTTACTTCATTGAATTCACTTTCTTTCATATTTTTTCTTTCTTTTAATGTTTCACTGCAAATTCGCTTAGCACACCACGCTTCTATTTCTGTTCTTTTTCTTTTCCAGTCCCCGATTGTACTTTTGCCGACCCCGAAATCCATAGCCACCTTGCTTACACTTTCTCCTTTGTCCAGTCGTTTTAATGCACACAACTTCTGTTCCATTGATAAGTTTACTTGTTTTCTTTTACATGTAGTTGCCATGATGAGTTAACAACACTAACACAGCACAATCCACTAACTCCCAACAACAGTACATAAACGTTGTGCGACGCACTGACTTGTATGTAGCAGACCACTGTGATGCACACTCTACACTGGTTTGTGCTCGACTGAGGACTGGACTGGACTGAGAATGCACGAGTGAGACTGACTCAGGAATATGGCGGCCGGCGACGGTGACGGGAGGGGGAAATAACTGTCCCATTACACATTGACGCTCAAGGTCAATGCCCGCTCGCACGGGGAATACACTCGTAGATTCAATATTATCGCATTCGCGTAGTATTTTGGTTTTACAAGGTCAAAATAATTTAATTTTTTACATTTAAATTTTTTTCCATTTTAATCCTCTCTGTGCGGCCGAGTTATCCGGACTGCCGAGTTATCGAGGGCCGAGTTTGCGAGACTCAACTGTATCTCGAGCTTGATTTCATCCGCGGAAAACTCGTTTTTTATAGTAAAACTAGTTTTTTATCTGATAGTGAAAACAAACTTTTTTTAAAATCGTTATTTTTCGACAACTTTTTTTCTGTTTTTCTGTGCTTAACAAAAGTATATAACTGGTTTTGTAGTAAAATTATTTTTTCAGCCCGAAAAATGCATTTTTTATTGACAACCTAACTTATCCTAATTGTCTATTTTCTCAATAAAGATTCGTATTTGTGTTAAATTCCAGTGTTTGGCCTCCGTGATGGCCTGCTGGCTGTCACTCCGGCAGGAATATAGGTGAATTCGGTTTTTGTAATTAATAGTTGTTGTATATAATGATTGCGTAATGGCCGCAAATCACGATTAGCCACAATAGTAGTTTTTCCATTATATCTCGAGAAATAGTCGTAATATGCCAAAATAGTTCTCAAATTAGTATTCAGCATTTAAAAACACACATCCAACTGAAAAAAAACATGATTAAATTACCATTTAAATTAACGGTAATATGACAAAAATACTATAAGTTGTGACATTGGTTTTTTCAGTAAAATAAGTTATTTCCGCGGAATAAAAAGCATATCTCATGAAAACACAGCCAGTTCTAGACCCATTTCAAGCAAAATGTTCCAAATTTGTTTGGTGGCAAGAAACTGCATGAATACTGAAGTGCTAAATAATAAGCTAGCACGTGGCCTTACACCATGGCCCAACTATTAAAACCCATTTCATTAGAAAAACAAAGCATCGGCAAAATCCCTAGCCCACCAGAATATTATCATGGCATATTTGGTTATGGTCATCATCGTTGTTGAAATTAAAATTATAATAATGATATAGGGTTTGCCAGTATTTATTGAACTCACCTACCAATGACCGTCGCTTTTGGGTTGGTCTATCACTATCAAGAACTGTTGATAAAATAAAAAACATTATTGAATGCAACTTTAAATAAGAAATACAATTAGAGTTAAATGTATATGAAAAAAAACTATATCAAGGTAACACTATTGATTGTTGATAGGACTGCTTCAATCCAGATAAGTTTGTCACAGCCTACTCGATAGTCATGAATTTCCATAAAAATATCTGCCTCAAAATTAGAGCACTGTAAAGGAAGAATTCCGCAGAGTCAAGCACTATTACTTGGGGGGGAAAAAACAGGTTCTGTATAATCTGACCCAAAGAAATTTCCTCACTTTAAGCGTTAAGAATACCTGTACTTTTTTCCCTCAAGACCAATTTGGATATCAAAAGATTCAGTTATCAGAGGTTATGAGAGGGTTTACTGTAGCTCTAACCAAAAGGAATCAACCAGTTCCAATCCAACCCTATTCCTATGGTATCTTCTTAGAGGGGCGGATCAGCACATTATCTCTTCAGATGCTTCAAATCTACATCATAGTAATATCCTGACATGGCTGTTATTTATCGGTAATTGTGTGTGTAATAAATGTCATCTCACCGTTATGACTTCTTCATCACAAACCGTGTGTTGCAGGAAGATAGTTATTTTGGTGTGTGCAGCAAAAATGTTTTGCTCGCAAGAAGTCACTTGCATTTTAGTGCAAAAAGTGGTTTGCATGTCTCTAGAAGAGGAAGAGGAAAAATGTGATTTGTTTAAATCAGCTGGCCCAAACATCCTGTTTAGTAATTATATTACAACACCCCTCTCAATGTGTGCAAGACTACATTACATTCTCTTTTCATCCAAAACAGTGTTGGACTGGTATTCATTGATCAAATAATTTATCATCAACCACCAGATAATTTATCCTTCAAACTTATCATTGCTGAATTGAGAAGGTGGTATTTCACGTGAGGTCATGCTTGTGAGCATGCTGATAGGTAAGCTTGTGGACTAAATGACAGACCTATTACATGTGAAAACATGCTTGTGAACTTGCTGATGGACCCATTACGCGCAAGGACACACTCATAGACTTTCTAAATAATAAGGGGAGAGTGTGAGATAGTCAAAATTCTGTTTATAAGTTAGTTGCCGTTTAGTTCTTGCCAACTATTGTTTACACTTTACTCTTCCTAAACAGTATACTCTCCAGTATAACAAAGTTAGTTAATTTATCTCTATATTTTTATTTTAATCTGCCTCATTATAATTTATTGACCGAATCATCTCCGAAAAAAACAATAAAATACAAAATTAAAGAAACACAACAAACAGTGTGGAGGCGCAAGCAGTAAATGCTGTTATTGATCTACCCATCCACCCATAAACGTACAATAATACTGACCCACCCAACCACCCATACACTTACAGTGGTATTTATTTACCCACCCGCCCGCTTTTAATATTTCTATTAAAAAGCAGTAATTTTGAATGTTGTCATTGAGGGACAAAATGTTTCCCTAATACTTTAACTCTGTATGATTAAGTCCCAAGCAAGTTTTTTTAATGAAACCGTTTTGAGATTTACTAACATTTTCAAGGGAGGTGATGGCCAGAAAGCAGCCGAGGACAGAAAAAGAGAGACAGAAGAAATGAAACATTCTATATTGAGCCAAGTTTTGGACCAGTCAGCACGAGCCAGATGTAAGTAATAGATGAGTGCTTAAACACTTTCTGACCATGTAGCCTATTGATTTTATTCAGGGTGCCTACCAGTAGACACCAGTAATAAGCAGGAATTTTACAGCAACACATTTAGGAAAAGTAACAGAACATTTAGATAAGGTTAGATTTTATATTAGATTATATTGAAATGTGCATTTAAAAAAATATCCAAATAAAAATACTGGAAAGCTAATATTGTTAAAATAATACATCACTTTTAGACTATTTCTTTTTTCTATTAAAGAATTTACTACAGTAACTTGTATTAACTTGTCTGTACCATACAGATAAAAAGGAGCAATGTAACTCCACGTACAATTAAAAGTGAGGCTCATAAAATATGCATACAGAAATAAAGGTTGATTAATGTGGTGTCTTGAATTTATGTAATAAATCCATTTTAATGAAGAACTCTAGTATAGTTGTTGTCTTACCAAATTGTTTATAATTAATTGTATTCATTGAAAATTAATAAACAAAGTACGACCTATTATAATTAGAATATTTGTATTAGTTTCAGAAACTTCAATATTATATTGTTTCCTTTGCCATTTTTGTAAACTAAAAATATCATACTAATGGGAACTTGTGTAATTTAGTCTATATTTGGTTACCTACTAATACAGTACAACCTTGATAGCACGAACCTCGATACCACATATATTTTAAAAATCACCTTGAATTGCCCATAGCATTCAATGTTAAAAGTACCTTTATAACACGAATATTTGAATATAACTACCTCGATAAGATGAATTTTATTCCACTTTCCAAGACCAGGAGAAACCTCTATAACACGAATTTCAACAGCCAAAAACCTCTATAACATGAATCTGACCTTTATAAGACGAATTATCACGAGTGGAACCTCAATAAGACGTATTTATATTTCCAATTCATTCATGTCAAGACATGAAAACTAACTTCCATCTATCGCGCCACTGCAGTGGCAGGAGACTGTACTGTCAGTTCCGATTGACTTCAGTTTAGCCTCTCTTTGTACGTAGTGTTGTGTCAGTGATTAGTGAATATGGTGGGTGTGTCCAATGGTGTTAAAAAGAAGAAATGCACACCTTTAAGTATTGATTTCAAGAGGAAGGTTATTGCTGTGGTTGAAAATAACCCCACAAAAAAGAAAATTGAGATAGCTAAAGAATTTAATATTCAAGCAAGCACTTTAGCTACAATTTAAAAAAAAACAAGGATAAGTATTGCGGAAGTGGACTTTCTTCAAAGTGTAAACGGGTGAAAAATGGAGAGTTTATGGATGTTGATGAATGTGTTATAAAGTGGTTGAAGATGTGTCGGGACAAAAACGTGCATTGGAGGACCAGTTTTGCAGGAAAAGGCACAACAATTAGGCCATACAAAATTTAGAGCAAGTAATGGATGGCTCCATAATTTTAAAAAGAGGAATGATATTGTGTTCAAAAAATTGTGTGGTGAAAGTGGAAGCGTAGATGAAACAGTGTGCCAAGATTGGATAGAAAACCTCTCACAACACACTGAAGGGTATCACCCTGACGATATATTTAATGCAGATGAAACGGGATTCTTTTTTAAGTGCCTACCCGATAAGACTATCTTTTAAAGAGGAACCTTGCCATGGCGGTAAAAACAGTAAAGAGAGGATCACGGTTTTGCTGGGCTCAAACAGCACAGGGAAAGTAAAATTGAAAACTTTAGTAATTGGCAAATCTAATCGACCAAGATGTTTTAAAAACTCAACAGCCTTATCAACAGACTTCATGGCAAATAAAAAGGCATGGATGACTGGCGATATTTTCAGTTCCTGGCTTTCTAACATAAATAAGGATATGAAAAATAAAAATAAACACATTCTTATAATGATTGATAACTGCACAGCCCATGGTGATATTCCTCAACTGTCTAATGTAAAGGTAAAATTTTTACGTCCAAATACCACATCAAAGCTACAGCCACTTGATCAGGGTATAATAAAGAATGTTAAAAGTCACTACAGGAAGGAAGTTGTGCGACGTTTTCTTAGTGACTTGGATAACAACTCTCCAACTAAAATCAACCTACTCGATGCCATGTGGATGCTAACCAAGGCATGGCAGAATGTAAGCAAGACCACAATTTCAAACTGTTTTAAAAAGAGTGGTTTCAAGATTATAGAAGAAGATGTGGACGAACCTACTCCTCTACCAATAGACGTTGCACCAAGAGGTTGGACAAAAGTTAGGGACGAACTGGACCTACAGGAGTTGGAATTTGAAGATTTTGTAACTTTCGATGATGACATTGCAGTTTGTGGAGAGGTTACAGAAAATGATATCTTATCTTCAGTGGGCCTAGAAGCACAGCCTGATGAGGAGATGGAACAGGAAGATGAAGAGGCGGACAATGGCGAAGATGACCAGCAATCCAATAGCGAATACACTGTGCAAGACGCCCGCAAATCACTAAATGTCTTAAAGTGTTTGTTTTCTAAAAAGGATTTTTTAAGTGATGAGGTGGTAAAGTGTATAAATGTTTTGGATTCCACATTGGATACTATCCACATGAATACAGGTAAACAGTCCAAAATTAATAAATTTTTCAAATCAAGTTCATCACGTCAATAACTTTAAATTATTGTAGATTGTATTCCTGTATGCAGTACAGTATGTTATGTACGTATATTACTCTACTTTTATTGTCAAACTAACAAATTTAAATTGTTGTAAATACAGTAGTCACTTTTAGTATTTAATATGTTTCTCTTTTGTTTATGTTTACGAAATTATTACAGTAATTTAAATTTTAGATTGGATTACTGTAAATTTCAGTAATTTACTTTATTACTGTAATTCATATTACCCTACTCTTATTGTTAAACTTACAAATTTAAATTGCCGTTAACACTGTAATCAATTATTATTTAGTACAGTGTAGTACAATACTACAGTACAATTTCGTATGTTACTCTTTGTTTATGTTCACTAAATTACTACCAGTACTGTATTTCAAAATGTTGATTAGGTTATGTAAATGTAATTGTCTTGAGTTGTTATCAAGACTTCGATGAGTGAGGACTGCTTATCGGGCTCGCCTCTCGTTATCTGATTCACGCCGAGTCCTGTCCAGTCTGCTTGCAAAGAGTTCCTTATGCTAACTTAAATTTAAATTAATTCAAATTAAATTCATTACTGTTTTATTTCGTTAAGTCATAGTTTGAGTTTTATTTATTTAATTTATTATTCTTTTTTTAATTTAACATAACTGTGAGTGTCATGTCCGACAAATGCGGTAAGTGTAATATCGACGTGATGTCTAGCGAGGTTGGAGTGATGTGCGTGGATTGCAAACAATCGTTCCACCCGGCTTGTATACACGTGGGTTCATCTCAGACCCTCACCAAAGCCAAACTGAAAACGTGGAAGTGTGATCTATGTAAGGGTGAAACTGCCTCTACCACATCGACTCGCAGTACGGAGGAGATCGATGACAAGAAATCCATACTGGAAGCTCTGAGCGCCATGAGGAGTGACTTGACAAACCAGATTGGTGGAGTTCAAGTAATGTTATCGACACTCT